>JAOTQJ010082141.1:0-12502 GCA_025642045.1 Solanum sejunctum
TAATATTTTTAGTTTTAATATATATATATAAAATAAATTTATTTTTAGTTTAAATAGTTTAACGTGCATTGATTTATGGATGCACATTTTTAGGACTCAAAAATGGAGAGTTAATTTGCAGTTACATATTCAATTATTCATCATGCAGTTAGAAATTTTTTACATTTTATTTAATTATTTTTTATTGGGTACTTGGGTAGTTTAGTAAGGCCAGATTAATTTTAATTATAACTTTTAAATTATTGTTATAATTTGTACTAATAAATATTGTTTTATTATGATGCTAGCACATGATAGATATTACCAATTTTATTATATATAAATAAAAATTCACCAAATTCATGTGAAAAACTCCGTTATTTTAATTCTCATGTGTTTTTTTTTATGATTAGTTTATGATAAATAATTTAACAGTATCTGAAAAATAATTTTAAAAGTCAAAACAAATTCAAATCTGCAGAATCAATAAATTAATAAAAGTTGTACACAGAAAAAGGAAGAAACAAAAATTATTACCTATTTTATTATATATAAATAAAGTATTCACCCAATTCATGTGAAAAATCTTCGTTATTTTATTTCTCATGTATTTTCTTATGATTAGTTTATGATAAATAATTTAACAATATCTGAAAAATAATTTTAACAATATCTCAAAGTCAAAACAAATTCAAATCTGCAGAATCAATAAATTAATAAAAATTGTACACAGAAAAAGAAAGAAACAAAAACGATAATTTCATTTTGGAAAGATTCCATGGATATGTTGTAACTGACAAAATATGCAAAGGAAAAATTATTTTAAATTAAAAATCAAAGATGAAGTATACCTTTAAAAATTAAATTTGGATACCAATCCTTGTTAAGAGATTATTACCAATCAACCGATTGTGTTCTAGTGGTCTTTATGTGATGGAGTAATACTTGAATAATTTTTATTCTCTAAATGAACTTGTTTTTCACCACTAAGAGCAACACACACACATCTCCAATAAATTAACAGAAAATAAGAATCCAACACTTGGACATTCATAATCAGCATTCAAGCCCAAGACATGAAACGAACGTAACCTACTATGAAATTTTAATGATATAATTTCTTATCAATCATTAAATACATATTCCATCTTCCACAGAATTATTGGACATCCATAAAAGTAGTAAAACAGATTGAAAAAGAAATAAACTTTATATTCAGAAAATATTTTTTTAAGATGATATGTCATGGATTCTCATGCATTTTTGGTTTGATTTTTTAATGCCAAAGAGATCAAAAGTAAAAAATTGTATTATTGAACTCCATAATTAGTGAAAAAGAAGCAAACTTTATCAATAATAATATAAAATAAAAAATGTAATAAATTGAAAATTTGACAAATCAAATCCATTAGACGAAGGATATTACAAAGATGTTTGTGATAGAATTGATATTTTGAGTCAAATTTTCAGAAATTAAGAAGAAAATTTTGTCAACCATCAAAGAGCATACCACAACGAAGAAATTTGGAGGTCTTTACATTACGATCTCGTGAAATTTTGATTAGAATTTTTAAAATTATAAGTGATTTCGCTGAATTCTATTTAATTGAAAAAGAAAACTGTAAATCAGAAAGCATATATATTATTATTAAAATTTTAAAACTGACTTTAGCAAAGAAAAGTCAAAATTTAAACTTTTTGAATTTCCTTTTGTACCTTTGTCTTTGCTTTAAAAATGAAAAACGTGAGACGGGATAATGGGGGTATTAACTGCCCAAGGAAAGTGTAGGTAGTTATATTGAGTTTATTTTTTATTTTTTAATTAATTTTTGTTTTTATTTAAAATAAGATAAAATTTACATATGATATACATTTGACGAAAAATGAAATTCTAACTACTTTGCAACTTTAAGGCCTCTGTTTAAATGGCATATATTATATTAGTTTATTTTTAAATTTTCTATAAATATTAATATCTAAAATGGATATTATTATTTTGATGTCATTTAAGACCTCTTATCCCTAAAACAGATTTAGTTTATTCTTGACTAAAATTATTATGTGCATTAAAACTTCTCTTTTACCCTTAGAGAAATAAATTTCAATTATACAAATATCTAAGAATTATTTTACACTACAAGTTTTAAAATTTTTTCTTTTATAAACAATATGTATTTCAATCCAGAAACTGAGGTCATGATGGCACACATTGCAACTCAATTTAATGTGTAAGTCAAAAGTTAAATCACATACGAGACTTAAATCACATACGAGACTCCCATAAGGAAGTTAGGCCACAAAGAAAAAGAAAGAAATACACAAGAATTATCCCAAAACATGGTGTCATAAGTATAAGAAGCATCTACTACAATTCTAGAATAGTATATGCAACTCAATCTCTAAATAAAAATAAAGACAACAAATAAACATAGAACTAGTAGTGGTCGGAATACACTGGGTTTCACTATCAAATTTGATATAGGATCTCCATCAAAATCATCAACTATAAAGAGAATAATCCTGCCTAGAATCTGCATACAAAAGGGTATGTAGAAGCAGGAGTAAGTACAATTCACATATACCCGATAAGTTTGATTAACTGGATATCAAGAATTGATTAAATTATGTAATAGATTAGGAGCGCTTTTATTAGCATACAACAAAAATAGTTCGACATTAGTGCCACCAATTGATATATATAATGATGCAAAGAAAATAAATATACGAGCTTTGATATACACAACACCATTAATAGATCACAGACAAGGCACAATGACATGTAGTATAATGAAATGAAATGTATTCAATGCATGGGTGGTACCGGTGGTATTACACTGTATTAACTACCCTGCCTTCACTCATGATACAGTTATATAAATCAAAATGTATCAAATACGCTCTACCTTAGGGACTCATGATACTAATATCAGTCACCAGGTATTCATTATCCTAGCACCTCATGGTGCAAACTTACTTAGCGACTAAAGATACAAAGGTTATTAAAGGTGTCTCATTTTTTTTTTTTACAAAAAGGTGTTCTCACAATTTTATTTCCCATGTTTCATAATATGAATGCATGTCAAAATCATAATAGAGAAGTACAATCAACTCCATACAAGCCTCATATCAATAAAGTCCTTATAACTCAAGATTTGTGATCTTAAAAATCGATGTGAAGAAAATTCTTTTAAAGACAAATAAGGATCCTTTGAAAAATCTCTTTAGTTCTCAAAATATGTCACAACCATAATTTTTCACAAGTATACCATCTCTCGAATTATTTCATGCCTCAACGCATTTCATTTCACAATATATCACATTTTTCAATTTACTTCATGTGTCAACGCATATCATTTTGTAACACCCCATAAAATTTACTAAAAAGCCCCTAAAATATAATCGTGCGTATAACAAATCTTTCAAAGCTCCGATAGAAAATTTGAGATCGAATTTGCGTTCAGCACGAAAAATCGAGTTAGAAAATGGTCTCAACCTGATTTAAGAGCAACCGAAGCGAAATAAAAATTTTATTAGTTTTTGTCCGGGCAGTGTCTGTTCGCGTCCTTGGCACGACGTGGGCAGAACGTGCACCTACACTTATTAATTTTATAATTTTTTGACGGAATTTGAGAATTTGCAGAAAAAGCGAAAATGTACTAGTCCGCACCCCTGGTGTGATGCAAACCTGTGCAGATATTTTTAGACTTTTTCTTTTAATTGCGGGAAGGACATTTTGATCTTTTTCAACCTTTTAGTATCCCAAAACGTATTTTTAAGGCTTATTTCGTATGAAAGGGTTTCAAAATCCATATTTTTCTAAGGCAAAATGTAAGTTCTGAGAGGAGAAGAAGAAGAAGAGAGGTTGAGGAATTCCAAGCTTGAGTTCGATTTTTGTTGAGGTTTTGTATAATCTTCAATTTCAGGTATGTAAAGGCTACCCAAAAATATGAAATTGTTCTTCCATGTGCCCCAATGTGTCGATTAAGTTGTGAATTGCTAGTTGATGTGACTTGAGTAGTGATTCTTGAAGAACTTCTTGAACATTATCTTTAGTTCTTGAACATTATCTTTAATTTATATATATTAAATGATCATTATACTTGTTTCTACTAATTATATACATTATTGTATGATTGTTTACCTAACTTGTATGTTTCCCCTTGTTTAACACTGCAAAATGAACTTAGGGATAATGTCTAGACCTTGATTATTTGAATATGATGATTGATGAAGTCTGAGTCTTGAGATGAGTGTTGTGATGGCTGAGATAGATGAATTGACATCCTTGAGGTTTAAATGAATTTTTGATAAGAGTTTGAAAGGAAGAATTTATTTCTTGAGTTGATAGAATGATAGAGGAGAGGAGGACCCTGCCTGAGAGGGGGTTGGCTTTATAACTAGTCTGACCTTGATAGACTATGAGAATATTGAGTCTTGGGAGGAGTATTATTACTGAAATAGGTAAGAGTGAGTTCCACTCATAGTCATTAACTATGTGGCCAACGTAGGAGAGAATTGAACTGCGAAAGAGGATGTTTTCTTTATCCCGCAGAGGCCTTGATAGACTTTTTTTGGGATCTCCGACAGACTCGTCCTGTACTCCGGCAAGGTATCGAACGAATGTGGCAACGATATCTCTTTGTTGTATCATCACTGGGCTCATAGGTGGTGGTTGTCGATTATAGAAACTCCCAAATAAGTTTCCTTATTGGTAGTACTCTAACATTGTGAGTGATTGTATGAGGTCTTGATGGATAATGAGGTGATAGAATTCTGTCCTTTACTCTATCTTGAGGATGAGTGATTACTGAGCTATTGTTATTGTAAATTGTTTACTTTAACCCATTTTACATATATTACATTTCACGTACTAATGCCCCTTTGACAATGCATCATTTTATGATGCAGATTTTGTAGACAGAGGACTTCAATAGCCCAATCGTTGAGGTTCAGAGCTCATTATTTCAGACCGTGGTGAGTCCTCCCCAGCATTCAGAGGATGATTATTTCATTAGCTTTATTTTAGTATTTTTCTTTGATTGTGGTAGCCATGACCTGTCATGGTACCTTCCTAGATGTTAGACATAGACACTTTGTAGACATAGATAAATGATGATTAGTGTCGGGATTGTTTATTTTCCGCTACTTTTCTGTTAAGATACTTCTTCATATTATTCTATGATAGTGATTGTGATAGTCCACTGATAGTTTACTATTCTATTTAATCTTCCACTTATGAATTGATTGAACGAATGAAATGAGACTAGGTGGTCCGCTTGGGGACTAGCAATAGCTTCCGAGTATCAGTTACGCCTAGGGTACCCTCCTGGGGCATAACACATTTCACAATATATCATACCTCAGTGCATCTCACTTCATAATGTATCATATTTCTCAAATTATTTCACAAGTATCTCAATTCTTAGAACATACGTTACAAATCGTAAATATAGAACAATTTCACGATCAAAGACAATAATAAGTAAAATTTTCTACACAGGCATCACAATACAACAACAATTCATTCATGATACGATTTCATCTCATAGTCTACACTTAACGATAATCAATTACTCAACCCCAGTCTCAAAGAAAGTTAGAAAACCTATCTCAATAGCCGAAATCACATCCAAACATCTCTAACTGGAGAATTTCACTCAAAAATTTGATTCCCATTTGATTTTCATTGTCAAGAATGTAAGGTTCACATCACAAGAATTCCAATAACACCCATATCGTAAGATTCAAAATTGGCAAAAATAGTTTAAAAATTGCTTAAAATTTAGGGCGAATCTAGAATTTTATTGTAAAATCAATTTCCAAAAGTAAAATAGAGCCTATGGTTGAAAATTTCACAAAAATTGGCCAAGACATGAGTTTGAAATCACCATTTTAGTCAAGGTTCAAATTCATAAAAAAACATAGATTTTGGGTTCTAAAACTAGAATTTTGAATTAAAATCATAAAATGATTGATGAAAAATAATGATTTTAGGTTAAAACTGCTTACCCTACGAGTTCCTCGAATCATCCTAAATCTCCTATAATACCCTACATGTTGAAATCCAGAAAAATGGAAAAGTTGTGAAATTTTAAAGTTGACAGGTTTAACGAGCCAATTTACAGCTCATGGACTGGACCACGGGTCGTAGAAGAGTCTCGTGGTTAAGGTCCAGGAAGTTGAATTTTTTTCAGTAACTAGAAATTTTTATACGAGGAACTGGACGAATCGTGAATGGAGTCACAGCTCATGAACTGGATCGTGAAAGATACCCTGAGAATGAAAAGTTTTTCTGGACCCTGAGTATGAAAAAAATTTTGAAGTCTTGAAGTCACTCTACGAAGAGTTTTAAGGTCCTTAGAAGCAATTATGGATCGTATATTGGGTCTCATTGTTTCAAAGTGCAATTTTCAATAGCTAAAATTTTGTGTGTTTTCCATGATGGCAAAGCATGACCCATGGAAGTGTTTACGGGCCGTGAATAAGGCCTCCTAAAGGGCTCCAACAGATTTTAATAAAGGGGTGTTGGTCATTTCCAATTTGTTTAACTCCTAAACTACATAGTTTTGACCCTTTTAACTAACTTAACAGACCTAACTTCTATAAAACCTATTTCTAACACATTTTGTCTCATTCATCCTCATAACCCTCATTAGGTCTAAAAAATTTTCTCTCTAAGGATTCTCTATATTGAAGCTAGGGTTCTAGATTTGGGTCAAGGATTCCAAGGTTTTTCCAGTCAAATTTCTAAGGTTCTTCACTTGAGGTGTGTAGGGCTTCATTTATGGATTAGTGCCCAACTCAAATCCCCCTTTTCATCCAATTCCCATGATGATTTCCTATGAGCTTTTATGAATTGATTCCAAATAATTGAATTATGATTATGCTATGATTATTACACCTATTTATGTATGAATTATGAATGATTAAATGGTTTATATGATTTTTAAGTGAATTAAAGTGATTTTAAGTATACGATGATTAGGGCTTGTTGAATTGCTATGAGTTCCTTTACTAGTGATCCAAATTGAGTTCAATTACATGATTCTTCTATGACTTCTATCTAATTGCATGATTTTGTTTCAACTATTCATGAAACCACACATGACCTAGTTTTTTATGATAAAGCTATGATTTTCATAAATCTGATTTTAAATATGAAAAGCATGCTTTAATGATGATGATGATGATATAATGATGATGTGGGTTACTTAAGACTCTAGTGTTTATGATGTGATAATAATATGGGGAGTATACCCATGCTATATGTAAGGTTATGTATATGGACTATTCCTAAGATATAAGATGTTTTCATGAAGTTATATTATGATGAGTATTTTACAAACTATGAAAGTATAATTTGATAAAGTATGAATTATGTTGAAATCTATGTATATGCATAAATATATATTTTGTGGAATTTGACTTTTGCATTGAATGAGTTTGTGTAAGGGGGACTATCTCTAAGGATCCTTATATAAATCCTCAAGTCTCATAATTATGTTCCACCATAGTGTATGATTATGTGCCTATATAGTATTATGTTGGGGGATCCACATATGTAAAACATACACTGAAATGGAAAGAATCATATAAGGTTCATGTTAGGCACCCACCGAAATGGGAAGGATCTCATAAGTAAGGTATAGTCTACCTTGGCAAAGTAGACAACTCTTTTCCTCAGTGTAGAGGTAACATCGAGATTCCATGTAATAGTCCGCTTAGTCTTATTATCAGTTATGGTCTTATTCCCATATATGTATGCTAGGATTATGAAAGGATTTAATAATCTTTCTTCTCATAATTTTAAGCATGCATTGCTCATACATATTGTGTCCTTACTCTTTTGATTATGATTGTGTATATGCTATTATGTTATTATACTCCTTGATGAATGGAAGACCTACATACTTAGTATATTCCACGTACTAATGCATACTTCTTTGCCTACATGATCTACCTATGTAGGGACAGACGATGTGACTATTCCTCTATTTCATGGCTAGATTCGAAGTTGAGCTTTTGAAGACTTGTTGATGAGTTCTCATCTTTTGGGAACAAGACCTTTCATATGATGTTTTTCTTATGATGAGACTTTATGAATTCTTCTGATGTTACATCTTGAGGGTAAGCTCGTGAGCTACATGCTAAACCCCACCAAGATCTTTATGTAGAGGTATGCAGTAAGACCATGATTGATGTAATTCCCCTAAGGGAAAATATTTGACTCTTATGTTGTTATGTTCTGCTTGCTCTATTATGTTTGGATTACTTTATCTTATGTGTGCTTACTATATGATCAAAAGGCTTGGATAGTGCACCTTCAAGTGTTATATTCGCCGTGTCATAGCTACGGCCTAGGTTCGGGCCGTGAGAAACTTGGTATCATAGCACAAGATTTGAAAGAATTCGAGAGACCAATATACCGCGTGTAGTAGAGTCTTGTTCATAGATGTGAAGTATGCCACATCCATAAGAAATAATCTATGTGATGTTTTAGGAATCTTTTCTTCTTTTGTGATCTATGTCATGCCTTTGAGACTTTCATTCCCTAATGCTTATTATTTGATATTTTCATAAAATACATCCACAACGTGCTCTATTTCCTAGGGGAGTTTATACTAATAAGGACTAAGTTCCTCTAGCTCTTCAAGGCCCTCAAGCTGACCAAGTTACCAATCATAAGTTTAGGGTCGCTATCACTATGTTAGTTCAAGTGTTGTTTCTCCAAAGAATCCTATCTGTCTTCAAGGATAAGGAATTTTTCTAGGATGAATTCTCCAGAGTTTAATGGTTCTAAGGTGGATGAGGATCCATAAAAGTTTATTAATGAGGTCGACAAGGTGGTGGAGATTATAGGGGTATCTTTCGAGGAGAAGGCCGAATTGATGGCTTATTAACTTAATGGAGTTACTCAAGTTTGGTTCACACAATAGAAGTCTAAAAGAGTTGGAGAATGTTCTATTGATTGGGCAGTGTTTAAGCTACTTTTCTTGATTGTTTCTTCCCACTTGAACTAAGAGAAGCTAAAGTTATGACATTCATGAATTTGAGGCATGGTGGCATAAGTGAGAGGGTGTATGCCCGCAAGTTCACATAATTGTCCAAGTATGCTCCTTCTTTGGTGGCCGACTTTAGGGCTCGTATGGACATGTTCACTTTGAGTATGTACAACTTGGTAAAGATGGAATGCAAGACCCTAATACTCATTAAGAAAATGGATATTTCACAACTCATGACATAAATCGAACAAGTAGAGAGTGAGAAACTTCAAAAGATGAGGATGAGGGAGTCAAAAAGGGCTTACTTTCATGGTGGGTTTACACATGCTAAATCTGATGGTGGTTGTTTCTAACAAGGTCAAGATCCATCTAAAGGCACTTTGTAAAGGTTTGATAAAGATAAGGTGCCCAACCCTAAGGCTCAAAGTGATGTTGTGAAGTGTGGTGCTACTCCTCCTAAGTGTCCTAGGTGTGGGAAGAATCATGTTGGAGAGTGTCTGAGGGGTATAAATGCTTGATTTGGTTGTGGAAGAGTAAGACACAAAATTGTCGAGTATCCTAATATTGCTAACAAAGGTAGGATGGTCATCTAAAAGGTTGAATGGTTCCGAGAGGGCAAGTGCAATGGGGTGACCAAGCTTAAGGAGGTGGTCCATATGGTAATTGATTCTATGCTCTAATTGAGGAGACTATCAATGTGATTATCAGTATGTTAAAAGTATTTTATTATGATGTGTATGCTTTGGTTGACCTTGGTTATAATATTTCTTTTGTTACTCCTTACCTCACCATAAAGTTTGATATATCTCCAGAAGTTTTGTTAGAACCTTATTCGGTTTATACTCCAGTTGTTGAGCCGATCCTAGCCAAGAAAGTCTATAGAAATTATTCCGTGTTGATATTGGATAAAGTCTTTCCATGTGATCTTGGATCAATTTTGATATTATTCTTGGCATATATAGTTGCATGCATCTCATGCTTTTATTGATTGTAAAACTCGTATGGTCACTTTTCAAGTTCCTAATGAGTCTATTGTTTAGTGGAAGGGAACGAATTCAGAGTTCAAGGGTAAGTTATTCTCTTATGTAATGGCTATGAAAATGATTCCAAAGATTTCATGTATCATGTTGTCCGAATCATGGTGTTGATTCTAAAGTTCCCACTTTTGATTCGGTTCGTATAGTTAATGAGTTCCCTGATATCTTTCCTGATTACTTCCTCGATATACCTCCTGAAGGAGAAATTAACTTTAGCATTGATCTTCTATCCGCCACCCAACATATTTATATATCTCCATATTGAATGACCCAAACAGAGTTGAAAGAATAGAAGGAACAATTAAGGGACTTGCTTGATAAAGGGTTCATAAGGAACCACGACCTATAGACGGGATTTTGTGGTTCCTGTCAGTAGTTTTAAGATGAGTGTTCTTATCCTTCCTTAATTCTTTTAATTAAATCCCATGATATTCTAGACTTAGCTTAGGTCATATATCATAACTCAAAGTGTATTATCCCTTGATACACACTTAGAAATTCTTGAGACCGTCAGAGAAGGGAGAGGAGCGAGGATTTTAAGTTCAAAAGCGGGGATAATCTGGGGATCGATTGTTCTTCCAATTTTCAGGTATGTAAGGCTACTTAATGAGTTTGATTGAGTTCATCCAGGCATCCCTTCATCTACTTGAGTCGAGCTTGCAGGTAATAACTAAGTAATGCAAATTCAGTGATTTTAAGTTCTAAGTTTCTTGCACTTGTTTTGAGTCCTCATGTCTATACTTGAATAATTAATGGTATTGTAGTTATCATGAAATTGAAATACTAATTGCATTCTTCATAGCCTAGACCTAAATTGCATAATTTGTTTGTAGGCTAATTGAATTGAGATTACGAGTCTAATTTTTTGAGTTGAGTAAGTTGAGCATGAGAAGTACATGTTCTTGTTTTACATATGCACGTGATGAGCATTTAATATGTCTTATGTGCTAAGTATGATTGATATGAAATTAACTGATCATACAAGTGACAGTCTTACATGATGTGAGTTAAAGTCTTGAGTTGCATTGCATGAATGACAATTCTGAGTTACTAAGCTATTGAGAAATTGAGTTGAGATATTTGATATAAATCAAGAGATGAGTTTGAGTTGAGTTGCATGAGCATATTTTAGTCTTGGAAGGAGTATTGAGCATCGAGTTTGGAAAGAGGACAATGCCCAATAACTATATTGCCATCTTAGAATTGTCATGCAGTTAACTCTGGCAGCTCATGCTCCAAAAGATGAACATTTTCTTTATATCTGAGAGAGAGAGCAGTTGACGTCCTTTACCTTGGTAAGTTTAGGATAGATGTGGCAATGATGTTAGCTTTGTTGTGCATTACCAAACTCATGGTGGTAGGAGTATGTCAGTTAGAGAAACTTCCAAGCAATACTTGACCGAGCATATTATATTTTAAACTGAGTTGCATGAAAACTAGGTCTCTTTCCAAAACAAGATTTTGAACTTAAAACTAGGTTATTATGGAGTTAAGTTATGAGTTGAGTCCTGAGTCAAGTCATTTGTTTTGAGTGTGAGCCTTATATGTTTTCTAGAGCTAGTTTACATATTAGTATATTTGATGTACTGATGTTCGTTTGAGCCTGCATCGTTAATAATACAGATACAGGTGATAAGGGACTTCAACAGGCGCACCGTTGAGGTTTAATTTCCTTACTACCAGAGCTGGTGAGCCCTTCTTGCTTCTCGAAGGAGCCTTTTTATTCTTCTATTGAGTATTTTATTTTTTCCTTTGATTTGGGGTAGCCATAACCTATCATGGTACCATCTAGATATTTAGAGATAAAGGCTTCATAGATATTGAGTAGAGGATTGTTGAGTAGAGGATTGCTGAGTATTTTATTTTTCAAACTTGGTCATTGGACATTATTTCATAAGAGCTTTATCACTTTATTGACGTCTTTTATTTGAGTATTCTTCCGCAGCTGAAGATGATGTGACGATGAGGCCAGGTGATTTCTCTCTGGGAATCAACAATGGTTCTTCAAGTGCTAGCCATACTAAGGGTACCGCCCGGGGCGTGACATCGAGTCACGCCCCACCCTGGGGTCGTGACCAGTGCCTTATAGGGGCACGCAAATACATACTAAACCAAATTCCTTTATAACCTAGTCTGAAATTCTACAGAAATTTCGGCAGAGTTTCCTCTGTTTTATTAACTAACTGCACCTGCAGCAGCTCCCAAGACATACAGAAACATATACATATATATATATATAAATATAAAAGCGGGCCGATAAGGTCACCACTGCGGTCCTGCCGCCTAATAAGCATGTCACTCATATAAGTACATAATGCGGTCCCGCCGCCTGATCCAGTATCCTAAAATCATACAATACACCCGTCACCCACAAGTATCCACAGACCTCTAGATAAAAGTACTGAACGATACACATTTGTCAATACATTTACAAAATATAGAAACATATGAGGCTACCCAAATCGGCTCCTGAGACAAAAGGGG
>JAOTQJ010082152.1:0-12502 GCA_025642045.1 Solanum sejunctum
TTATCTAATAGGGTCAATGGTTTAGGCCAATTTCTAATCATATCTATTTTCTTAGGATCCATTTTTATACCATCCCCAAACACTACATAACCCAAGAATGAAACCTCTTTCAACCAAAATTCACACCTGTCATGTTTGGCATACAATTTCTCCTCCCTCAATTTTCACAACACAATTCTCAAATACCCCATATGCTCCTCCCTACTATGTGAATAGATCAATATATCGTCAATGAAGACCACAACAAAGGAATCAAGGTAAGGTTTGAAGACCCTATTCATTAGGTCCATGAAGATGGTCAATGCATTGGTCAACCCAAAAGATATCACAACAAACTCACAATGCCATATATTATCCAGAAGGCCATTGTAGGAATATCATACTACCTCACCCTCACTTGATGATACCTGGACCGAAGATCACTATTAGATAAATAGCTAGCCCTATGCAATTGGTCAAACAAATCATCAATTCTTGAAAGAGGATACCTATTCTTGATAGTGACCCTGTTGAGTTGTCGGTAATCAATGCATAGAACCATCCTTCTTCTTCATAAACAACACCAGACCACCCCAATATGATTGGCTTGGTCTAACAAATCCCTTTTCCAACAAATATTTTAATTGTTCGTTTAACTCTTTCAACTCCGTCAAAACCATACGGTAAGGGAAAATAGAAATAGGTTGAGTATCGGGGAGGAGGTCTATACCAAAATCTATTTCCCTTTTGGGAGGGACATCGAGATAGTCATTTGGAAAGATATCAAGAAACTTATTTACAATCAAAACTGATCTTATGGAAGGGACTTTGGATTCCACATCACTAACCCTTACAAGATGGTAAAGACACCCCTTTTAGATCAACTTACGAGATTTAATGCATGAAATGAATCTACCCTTAACCAAAACATCTTGACTTTCTCACTCAAGGATGGGTTCATTAGGAGATTAAAACTTGACCCTACAAGTTCTATAGTCAATAGAAGCATAGTAGGCATGCAACCAATCCATCCCAAGAATGACATCAAAATCTATAATGTCTAATTCAACAAGATCACAAGGCAAAAACTTATGCAAAATACAAATAGGACAAACTCTATAAACTTTCCTAGCAACAATAGAAGCACCAATAGCAGTAGGCACTTCATAGGATTCATGCAACAACTCGGGGTTAATATGGAACTTTTTAGCAACAAAAAGGAAATATAGGAAAGAGTAGCACCCTGATCAATCAAAGCATACATATCAAAGTCAAAGATTTTCAACATATCGGTAACAACATCGGGAACCTCACCAACCCCTTGCCTCTCATGTTGAGCATAAAATTGATTATGCCTTGAGGCACCACCTTGAGGACCACCTCTACCTAATGGAATTGTATTTGCACCTTAGCCCTTGCCACAGTTTCTTGGACAATCCATATTTTTGTGGTAAAGCTCCCCACAATCAAAGCATGCATTAAAACACTTCAAAATGCGAGCCTCTATGACTCTTGCCACATATAGGACATACATCAATGGGAGCCACGACACCAACACCTTGAGGCCTTAGGAGGTCATTGGCAAACCCTCTATTGGTAGCATGATGAGACCTTTGGCCTTGATGGAATTGGCCATCCCTTTGGAACTTATGCCCAAGATGAGCCCTCTTGGCCTCATGCACCCTTCTTTTCCTCAATTTCTCCTTCTCTATTTGCTTGGCATAGATCATCAACTGAGAAAAGTCCATATCACTAATTAGCATGCAGACCAGCATTCTTTACTTACCAAGGCGGAGACCTCCATCACAAATGTATTCATCCTAGATCTAAGATCGGCCACCAAATCAGGAGCATACTTTTAAAGTTAATTAAACTTGAGGGCGTACTCCCTCACACTCATAGCACCTTATTTCATCTTCATAAACTCCACTAACTTAGCTTCCCTAAGCTCAAGAGGGAAAAATCGACTAAGGAAAGCCAATTTGAACTCCTCCCAAAGCACCACATTACCAATACCATTTTCACCCTTCCATTGATCATACCATATTTGAGCTACCCCTTTGAGTTGGTACACTGCCAACTCTGCCTTTTCATTCAATCCAATACCCATGATATTCAAGATCTTGTAGAACTCATCGATGAACTCTTGTAAATCTTCATCCACCTTTGACCTATAGAACATCAAAGGATTCATCCTCATGAAGCCTCTTACCCTAGCTCTTGGGATAGTAACACGAGGAGCTTGGACCCCTTGGTTAACTTTGTTGGCCACAACTTGGGCAAGTATAGTGAGAGTATCCCAGAGCTTACCATTGCTAGGTTGCTCCTTGGGAGTTTGGGCCCTTGTTCCTCTAGTGTTTGGTAGGATCTAGCATTGGAAAGAATAATCATTAGGGGAAAAAACTTACCACAAATATATAGCATGACTTAGAACATGAAGAAGGGAAATATTTCCTAAAACATCTCTTTTAGCCTCCTACTAATAGTCATGGCGCAAATAACAACTATGAATAGAACTCTAATTGATGCGGTGTGTTGGACTTTGAGGATCTATCAACTTAATTCTCTGATACCAAATTTATCACAACCAACCCTAGTGCCTAGATGTGACACGGCACAAGGGGAACATGAAGGAACCCCAAGCAAGCCTCTTAGAACATCATTACACATCATTGGTTGCAGAAAGAATAAAACAAGCATCAAGAAAAAATAAAGTGGGACAACCGGGGCTAAGGGAAAGCACTTTCACACCATAGACATCAAGAACAATAGAGTCAAGGCTCTTAGCATAGATACATAACATGTCCAACAAACACTTCAAATACATAGATAAGAGAGGGGGGAAAGATAAAGTAACCGGGCTCACCCTCATAGTCAAAATAGACAATAAAGAAGAATGTATTAATATATAACAAAAGCAACATAGACTAAGGTCCCCTAAGTAAAGGACTCACCAACTATCTTGAGTAGTATCGAAGTAGCCACGTGGAGAAGGAGGATGATCAACTTGGGTACTGTTTCCTACATGGTGATGTCATATAGGCAAGAGTATATATTAGTACGTTTGAATGTACTAAGAATGTAGGATGCAATGCAATAAGAATTAGGCATCATAGTCAAAATGCATAATAATAGGCAATAGGCATATTATAATAATATGGCATGTATGATCAATACATAAGTAAGAAATGCTTAAGTAGCTATACTTAAGTAGCTCATTCTCATATAGTATATCATATGTTTATAAGAGACCAAGATAGATTTCCAAGGTGAAAACCCCTTAGTAGGTTAATGATGATACTGTCCCATCACTTAGATAGTAAGGTATAAACCCCTCACTAGGTTGCTGATGATGCAGCCCTATCACCCGGTGGAGAAGGACAAATCCTTTACTAGGTTTATAAGTACAAACACTCATCCAGGTTAGTGATGATGATGCCCCCTCACTAGGTGGAGAAATACAAACCCTTCACTAGGTTGATGAGTAGGAACCCCCATCTAAGTTATCTGGGTTCTTAGACCCCCCTGGATAGGCATGGTCTAATGCAAAACTTTATATAGAATTGATCATATACATAAGCTTATTTCATCATCATATAGTCAACCATATTATATCTGATGCTTTGGACCTTCAATCCCTCTAGAAACTATAGCTGGACATTTTATCAAACACTTGGCATGTGTGTAATGGGGGTACAAGACCATGAAATTTAAAGATGAAATCTTGCAAGTAAATCCATTATAAAACCATCAATTAATATCTTGCAACAACCACAAGTAATATACATCAAAACCCCTCATCAAATCTTACAATAGATCCAAGATTTATAACTCAAAACATAACAAAACAATTATAAATTTATATAACTTTAATATAGCTTGTAGACAAATTTATACTAGTAAATCAATTCGTAAATTCAACTTTAAATCATGCAAATCGAGTAAAAGGTAGATTAGGGAACCATGGGTGAAACAATCCAATGGCTAAAACCTACATACCGTAGCTTTTGGAGGAACCTTGAAAAAGATTGGAGATGGAGACTTGAAGCTTAAAGCAGAATCTTGAGATCTGGATGAGGGTTTGAGACTTGAAGTTTGAGAGAAATATAAGACTAAGTGTTTGAGTAAGTATTGGGGAATGTTTAGGATTATATGAGGGTGAAATAAGGCTAATTATAGGTAAAAATAGGTTGGACCCTTAGACCCAAAAGCCTTGGACCGAGATGGAAATCACTAGCAATAAAATACACAGGTCAGCATCTAATCCATGACGTGGACCTGTCACAGATGCCAAATTAACATATGTCCATTAAAACTGCACATCGCAGCACCATCACAGACGATTCTAAAATTTGAAATTTTTAAAATTTGAAATTGTGATTCAATTGCTCTAATATCAGGGTTAGACCCTTCTACCCCTAATTTTGACCCTCTAAAAAATAATATGAAGTTAGATTTTTTATTTCACGCACGAATTTTGAGATATATGGAATTTAAAATTTTGAGCATTCCGAGGCATATTTTCGGGCACTTTTTGGGGCTATTTCAAGGGATTTGTGGGGTATTATGATGCTTCTAGAGTTGGTTTGGGTTGTGTGCTAATGCAAAATGGTAAGTTGATAGTATATGCTTCTAGGCAACTAAAAGTGCATGAAAAGAACTACCCTACTCATGATCTCTAACTGGCAGTCGTAGTATTTGCTTTGAAAATTTGGCGACACTATTTGTATGGGGTGATGTTGATGTGTTCACCGATTATAAAAGTCTCCAATACGTCTTCACTCAAAAAGATCTCAACTTGAGGCAAAGATGGTGGCTAGAACTTCTTAAAGATTATGATATGAGTGTGCATTATCATCCAAATAAGGCAAATATGGTGGCGATACCTTGAGTAGGGTTTCCATGCGTAGCTTAGCTCATGTTGATGGTGGTGATACGTAGATAGCTGGGAAGTACATCAGTTGGTTAAATTGGGGGTTAGGTTGGAGGAGGTTGGTAATGATGATATTGTTGTTGCGGATGATTCTAAGTCTTCTTTGGTTGATGAGGTGATGGAAAAACAAGATCTTGACCTATCCTTGTTAGAATTGATGGCCTCGGTGAAAGAGGGCAAGGTAGAGGTTTTCTCTTAAGGGGGAGATAGTGCCCTTAGGTACCAAGGTAGGTTGTGTTTACCATATGTTGATGGCTTGATAGAAAAGATCCTTGATGAGGCCTATAACTCCTCTTATTCTATCCAGCACTGTTCCACCAAAATGTATAGCAATTTGAGCGAGGTGTATTGGTGGGGAGGCATGAAAAGGAATATTGCCAAATTCATTTCTGGTTGTCATAGTTGTCAACAAGTCAAAGCCGGGTGGCCTAATCCAAGACATAGAGATTCTTACTTCGAAGTGCAAGGTTTTTAATATGGATTTCGTGGTTGGGTGTCGCAAGGCTAGAAAAAGTTTTGATTCTATTTAGGTTGTTGTTGATAGTATGACAAAATTAGCTCACTTCCTATCGATTAAACCACATATGGGGCTGAAGATTATGCAAGGTTATATATCCATGACTTGGTGAGGTTGCATGGGATTCCTTTGTCAATTATATCGGATCGTGGTGCTCAATTTACCTCATATTTTTGGAGGTACTTCCAAGGGGGTCTTGGTACTAGAGTTAAGCTTTCTACGGCCTTCCTCCCTTAAATGGATGTCCAAGCCTAAAGGGCCATCCAAACCCTTGAGGATATGCTTAGAGCATGTATGTTGGAGCTTAAAGGTAGTTGGGGCAATCATCTTCCATTGATTGAGTTTGCCTACAATAGTTATTATTCTAGCATTGGTATGGCTCCTTTTGAGGCTCTCTATAGTAGATATTGTATATCCCTAGTGGGGTGATTTAAGGTTGGTGAGGTGGCCTTGTTAGGACCAGATCTGGTTATAGAGGCTCTTGAGAAGGTTAGGACGATTAGAGAAAAGTTAAAGATGGCCCAAAGTCGTCAAACAGTCTTATGCCAATGTGAGGAGAACAAAGCTTGAATTCAAAGTTGATTATTAGGTCTATTTGAATGTATCACCAATGAAGGGTGTGGTCTATATTGGTAAGAAGGGAAATTTGAGCCCAAGATATGTGGATCCTTATAGGGTAATAATAAGGGTTGGCAAGGTAGTTTATGAGTTGGAATTGCCTAGAGAAATTAATTTGGTTTATCCGGTGTTTCATGTGTCTATGTTGAGAAAATGTGTGGGTGACCCTAATGCTATTGTGCCTCTTAATGTTGTACGTGTGGTTAAAGATAATTTGACCTATGAAGAGGTTCCGGTTCAGATTTGGGATAGGAAAGTGAAGAGAGTGAGAAACAAAGAGGTGGCTTCCATTAAAGTCCTTTAGAGGAATCAACAAGTAGAGAGTGTTATTGGGAGGCCGAAGCGGAAATGTAAAAGCGATATTCATACCTTTTCAACTCCACTCAAGCCTAAGGTACTGATCTAAGTCCTTTATATGATCTCAAGTCTTAAGTTCAACCCTCATGTCATTGCATATGTTCATATTTGAATTGACAAGTTTATGATGATTTTATACTTATGATGAGATTTTTGAAACGGTGTTTAAGTGCATTGTTGCATCTGTATATGAGCTGAAATATTCATTTTGTGTCTCTTATATACATCTCTTTGACATTCGGGGATGAATGTTCCCAACGGGGAGATATTGTAATGACCCCAAAAAGTGCCTGAAAATCTGCCTCGGAAGTGTCCGGAATCGTCCTTTCAACATATATCAAAATTCGTAGGGGCTCATTTTGAGTGAAAAATGGGTATAACCCTGATTGAAGAGCAAACGATTAGCAATTTTAATTTTCCAAAAATACAAATTTCAGTGGAGTTTAAGCGTCCCTTCCGTGATGCGCACTAGTGTTAAAACTGGTGAAGATTTTTGACTTCAGTCCAAGACTTTTAAGTTTGGGCCTAAGTGTTCCCAAACGTGAAAAAACTTATACTTAGCCATTTTTCACCCTCATATCAATCTCAACATTCTCCAATACTCATTCAAACACTTAGCCAAATATTTTACTCCTAAACTCAAGCCTCCAAACCCTTTTCGGATCGTAAGGATGGCACTCAAGCTTCAAGTCTCCATCTCTAATCTTCATCAAGTTCATCTCCAAAGCTAAGACATGTGAGTTTCTTTCATGGGTTTCTTTCACCCATGATACCCAAGCTTTCTTTTACTTAAATGATTTAATGATGATTTACTCATGGGTCTTATTTATTATGAAAATCATTGCACACTATGTTAGGATTTATGAAATTATAACTGTTTTACTATTTTTTGAGCTAAGAAACCAAGATTGACTGTAAGATTTGATGAAGGGTTTTAATGTATAATGCTTGAAAGAGTTACCAAGTATCTATTGAAGGTTTTACATTAAATTTTCTAGTGTGATTTCACTCTTGAATTATATGGTTTACACTAGTACTACACACCCTCAAGTGTTTGATAAAATGTTCAATTATGGCTTTTTAAGGAATTGAAGGTCCAATGCATGTCTTATGAGTTGAATGACTATATGATGATAAAATTGAATGAACATATATAGTATTCTCTATAAGTGTTGGAATGTAACCATGCCCTACTCGAGGGTTGCGCATCAGGTAACCTTGTTAAGAGGTTCGTACCTTGATAACCTATCGGGGAGTTTGTACTCTAGCATCATGGGTGGTACGGTGCGACTATCCATCAATATTTTTATGGGTTTGTACCCATCAACCTTTCGGGAGTTTGTACTCTAGCACTAAAGGTGGTAGGGTGCAATGATACACCAACCTATGGGGGCGTTTGTACTCTGGTACCATAGGTGGTAGGGTGCGACAATTCACCAACCTATTGATGGGGTTTGTACCTAAATCACCAAGGGTGGTAGGGTATGACAATCCACCAATAGTTGAATGGTACCTTCTTACACATATGTTATATCCTATATAAGCATGTTTTACTTAAGCATTAATCATACATGTCATATTGTTAGTATGCTAGTTATTATTTATCTCTATGTATTTTGACTATGGTGCCTATTTCTTGTTATATTGCATCCTATATACTTAGTATATTCACATGTACTAACGTATACTTTATCCCTACATGATATCACCATGTAGGAACTGGAGCACCTCTTGATCATGCTCCTCCTCCACATGGCTAGTTGATTGTCCTACAAGCTTGTTGGTGAGTCCTCCATTTAGGGGATGTTACTTATGATCTCTTGCTATGTATTAAGATTATTTTTCTTTTGATTATGTATTAACTATGAGGGTGATCCTGGTGGCTTATCTTGGCCCCGCTCTTATCTATATAGTAAAGGTGTTGTTGGACATCTTATGTATCTATGTCTGAGCCACGACTCTTTTATGTTTTTTCTTGGTGTTACCATATGGAAGCTTACCCTTACTCCTAATTTTTCTTGTTTATTCTTTCCTATTATTGTCATTTTAATTGCTTTAGCGACCAAGGATATGTAATGATATATTATGAGGCTTATTTGGGGTCCCTTCGGGTTTTCCATTTGTCAGTCACGTCTAGGACCTAGGCTTGGGTCGTGACATCCTCCCATATATATATGTTATGTCATGCAAGTTGATTATCTACATGCATGTTTTTAACTCAAGTATTGATCATATATGTCACATTGAGATTATATCTATTGGTTATGATTATGAATCTTGAATATTATGGCTTATGTCATTGTTGCATTGTATCTTGCATAATTATTACATTCCAAGTACTAACACATACTCCATGGCTACATGATATCACCATGTATAGACCAGACCTCCTATTGATCCTCCTCATCCACATGGCTAGCCAGATCGCTTGAAGTTAGCTTTGGGTGAGTCCTCAAATTCGGGGGCAATATCTATATTATTTTTATGCTTTCATTAAGACTTGTCTAATATTTTTGGATACTTATCTTTCAAGGTGAGCCTGGGAGATGTCTTTCCCTCCTCCCCCTCCATCTAAAGTAGAGGTGTTGTTGGATATGGGTAGCATGTATTGAGCTTGACTTCTTTTTATACCTATGTTATTATGAAAGTCTTCCCTTAGTCCCCTATTTCTCTCTATGCTCTTTTGTGTTGATGATGAGATGGAAATCCCAAGTCTCATTTCCCTTAGACTATATTGTTACTTGTTGTCTTATTTTTGCTTTAGCAACCAAAGATATGTGAATGATATGCTAAGAGGCTTTTTTGGTGTCCCTTCGGGTTCTCCATTCGCCGTATCACATCTAGACCCTCGACTTGGGTCGTGACACAAACCTTCCATATCTCAAATAATCAATTCAACCCAAGTCTCATAGCCTGTCGAAGTCACATGTCAGGATCGATACACTCGATCCACTACAAGATACTAGACTGTGCTGGGGCATCACCTGCTCCTCTACCTTCGATACGCCCACCATTATCAGAATGTCCTCTACCCTGGCCCCTAGTCTATGAGGTTGTACCTCAAGATGATGGTTCCAGATCTCAGGCAGGTGTTCACTACAAGAAAAAGGACTGTGAACAGTCATATCTTAATGAAGAAAAATGAATTTGGTTGTAATAAATATACTTATACTGACCAAACTTTTCTCCGATCATTAAAGATAAATTTTAATCCAAACTTAACGAGGGGATAATATTTGATCGTTTAAAAGAATAATATCCTGTCTTTAAAACATATTAGTTAGTGTACAAATATATTTTAATTAATATGAGTATACAAAGATCAGACTAAATCATGTTATAAGTATAACAAGTGGTATTTTGTCAATCATTCCATCATCCTGATAAGAATCCTCCACCCTTTTTAATTTTGCTTATTTCATAAAAAAAAGTTTAATAAAAAGAAAAAAAAATATTAATGTATTATTTTCTAATAACTATATCCATCATTCTTATTATTGTAAATTATAAAAAAATTCAAAATATTATAAAAGCATTTAGTTACAATCTTTTTAGCACAATTTTTTTAACTTAAATATTTTCTTGATATAGTTTATGTACATATCTTTATTTTAAGAAATAATTTATTCATCTTTACTTGACATTTTTAAATATGCAAGATGAAGTAGGTCAAAAAAAATTATAATAAAATCAAAAATTAAAAATAGAAGTAATAATATTAAATATATAATTATGAGCTTATGTGTAATGACCTATTAGGTCGTTTTGAGTACTAGAGATTTTTATTTCATAAAATATTTATTTTGTAAAATTTTAATGGGTATTTTAGACTATTTGATAGCTATGGATATTTGAGTGTCAGATAAATTTAGATAACTAGTTTAATTGGGGATTAAATTAATAACTTATTAAATATTCTATACCACTTAGTATATATATTAAAATTAGATATTAGGATTTATCATTTTTAGTATATAATTAGTTAAAAAGAGGAGAAAAGAGTTAGGCGGAACTCACCTCGGCACCACAAAGTTTAGTCCTCACGTTCCAGACTTCCAGGTAAGATTTACAGTAGTTAAGTTCTCTTAGTAAATTATACCATGCAAGTAACAAAGAAAGTACTCTTTTCAATTAGTAACTACAAATTGTTTCTTTAGAAAAATATGGTGTGAATAATATAGTGGTGAATAACTGGGGGACAAACTATAGTGGTGAAGTGAAGTTAAATTGGGGGTAAATAATATGACTAATGAAAGCTTAATTATTGGAACAAAAGCATATAATGAATTGATGAAATTTGGGAATACGCATTGTTGTGGATTGGATGATATTGTATAGATAATATGGGTGTAACTTGGTGACTTTTGTTTGTAATGAGAATATATAGCAGCAGCCATTTGGTAGTTAACTTAAGTGTCCAGCATTCTTGTATTATTTTTTATAATATATTTCTTATATACTTTTGTTTGATTATCACATTATAAATCAAGTCTTGATATATTGATATAGGTAATTAGATATTAGGTGTATTGTGTTATACGGATATTATTAGATTTTAAATATTGAAGACATTAAGACTTAATCCTACGTCTAGATGTGTAGGAATATGTGTTTCTATGGACTTGTTTGCTTACGAATATCATGTGTTTGATAGATTCAAAATGTTTGGAGGTATTAGAGAAAGGGAAAACATTGATGGATTAGCTCACTTGATTTTGATCCTTCAGTTTGAGGTAGGTTATGATTTGTTCTATCTAATAGAGAGACTTTTAATAGCTATTGATAGTCATTGAGTAAAGCCGTGATATTTTTTATGCACTTAATTGTTGTGATTTGATTGATTGATATATTATTGTGATTGGTCTGCAATCCCAAGACCACGAACCCATAATCTTGAACTTGATCTCTCAAGGTGATGCCTTGAATAAAGAAGGGTTGATGAAATATTGGAATGAAGTGAAAAGTGATGATAAAGAATAATGAATTATATATAATGGATCGGGTGTCACGTTCTGACATATATATATTATAGGATCGAGTGTCACGTTCTGACACATATATATTATGGGACTGAGTGTAATGTTCTGACACACACATACAAACACACAAAAAAAATACATACACACACACACACACACACACACATATATACATACATATATATACATACATACATACATACATACATACATACATACATATATATATATATATATATATATATATAGGATCGGGTGTCACGTTCCAGCATGATAATAATAAAGAAAAACATATTTAAATAATTTAATATACTCAATTTCAAAGAACATATCTCTCAAAAGAAGTGTTATGTGGAGGCCTATGTCCTCAAGTGTATTATTGATATTGTTGATTGATTGTGTACTAGTTTCTTGTTGTTGCCATCCATTACGTGTTATGGTTGATTTTCTGCTATTATTATGCATATTAATTTCTATTTGGAATTGGTCGTTCATACCTACTTAGTATATATGGCTCGTATTGACTCCTACTTGTATTTTCTTTATTTTTCTTTTGCGTGTTGCAGCGACTGTTTCATCGATTTTGACTCACCCTCAGCTTTAGCCAATCGTCAGTGCATCAGATTCTAAGGTGAGTTATCTTCCTAGTTCAAGTCAGAATCTCTCGGCCATGGAATAGTGTCCTTACCTTTCGGACATAAACTATTTTATTCATTTATTTTGGTGTTGACATTCATAAATTTGGTATTTTGAAAATCAGTATCCTTGATGTGATGACTTTCAGGTTTTGAAAAATGTGATGTAATAGAAATTATAGATTTTGTTATTCTTGATTTTATAAGTTGAACTTCCATATTAATATCATATTTTATAAGTTGAATAGACATTGGTTGGGATTGTATTAGTGGTTCACCCACTTAGGAGGTTAGGTGTGGGTGCCACTCACCAGCCCATTTTGGGTGTGATATTATGAGATTAATTTAAGGTAGAAAAGTTACATAAATTTGGCAGTAAGTAATTTTCTCGAGAGGATAGATATTTCTCCACTTGCAAATTACCTCGATCAATAGACTTAAGAATCAATATTCAGTAATAATGTTTCTTCTAATAAAAAAGTAT
>JAOTQJ010082173.1:0-12501 GCA_025642045.1 Solanum sejunctum
TCATGTAAATATTAATATAGTTTTTCCAACACTTCTTTCACCCCACAAAGACTATTTTTATGACAAATAAACATAAATACATGACTATAAAATAATATATCGTCATATGCAACTTTTCCTCAATTCCAACCCCAAATTTGAAATTCACAATTTACACTAACAACCAACCCTTTTATCATGTTTTACCTTCAATTCAATGCATCTCTAACACACCCACAAGCTTTAATTTACAAGAATTAATCTAGAAATTAACATACCTTTCAAGCTCCTTACTAGACCCAAACCTTCCTAGCCGTCGAACCAAGCGTTTTCTTGACGAACTAACGCCTCTACACCACTTAGGGGATTCAATATACCAAGCTTGAAGAGTCAAATAGTCGAAAACTCAAAAAAAAAGAATTTTTCTCTCAGGTTACTATAGCAACCCGAGAGGTCTCTCTCTTGTTGCTCTAAAATTTTTCTAAGTGTTAGAAGTTCTTCTTGTACAAGAGATAAACTTTCATATATATAGGTACAAGTCCAACACATGGACCAATTAGAATTAGCCACATACATGACCCTACAACAATTTAATATTAAGGATTAAACTTAGAATAAAATTTATATTTGGTTCCAAACTTTACCAAATCGAACCAATTAAGGACTTACGGGTTCTAGCATATGGAGTCTAACAAGCATAGCCTATACTTCAATTGAATTTAATAAACAATAATCTTTAAAACCTATAATTAAAGTAAGCTTAAATTCCATAAATCAAGTGTAAAAAGAGTTTGGATCTTCTTGGTTGAAAGGGACCAAGAATCAATTCCACATACCATAGTTAATGAAGATGATTCAAGAAGAAATTTGATGGAGAAAAGAGTCTTCCCTTGATTCCCAAGCTTAGTCTTCATAAGAATCTTTGAGAAAGTTCTTAAGAGAGAGTTCAATATAATTCTAAGTGTAGGAGTGAATTTGAATGAAAGAAATAGAGCATAGGTCATTTGAATATCTTTAGATAGTATAGAAAGTAACAAAGAATGCTTAAGAGAAATCATAATTATGAAAATACCATTAATAAAATGAGTAGAAAAAATATTGCCAGGGGTCTCAGGGAAGAATATATGGTCCGTGCAAGGGTATACGAATCGTATACTTGCTCCGTGATATGACACTTAGAGAAAAACTTTGATTGACGAAGGTTCAAGATGGTGATTCCATACTTAGAAAAATTCAACATAGGCACCCATACCGACGACTTTATGGTCCGTACCAAGATATATGGACTGTATGATCCTTCGTGAAGCATCACTTAGAAAGATACTTCAATGACAAAATTCCAAGACAGTGAATCAATACTTAAAAATTTTTGACTTCGGCACCTATACCGAAGTCTTCACGGACCGTGAAGGACTATATGGTCCGTAAGAGGGTCCATCTGAAATACCTTGGCTAAAAATGTGAATTTTTAAGGACAAGGCTACTATATGATCCGCCAAACGAGCCTCACATTAGTCTCAAACTACCACAATAACTCCAACACTTCCTATACAAGGCCAAGGGCCACTTCAAAGAGTCTCCACACTCTCCGTATACCCTCACACTCAGTGAAGGCTTCCTTAAAGCGTCACGTTAGTCCAAAACATTTTGGAACCAAAGATTCCAATCTCCACTAAGGTCGTACAAAGTTTGGGTCCTTACATGTTATATATGACTGATTGCATTAGTATGCACACATTTGATACATGATTAGATACATTATTATGAAAATTAATCACCACATTTACATTATTTAAGATATTATGATGCATATTGAGATAGTGCATATGGTCTGTGACACCTCGAGATACTTTTGATTATTGGTCTATGATGCCTTATTATATATATCTTAGTACATGGCCTGTGATGCCTCCGGATTCTATCATGTAGCTTCGAATCGATAGATGTATATATCTGCCTCGTGACAGTCATGATTCTACCTCCTCATGGCTTGTGATGCCATTGCATTCATTCATAATATTACATTACATCATTTGATCAGTTTACCTTCTATAATTTCGATTATGCATGACTTTATTGTATTGTGCGCTAACTCTTTTGATGCAGGTGGTAGGATTCTTCGTTATTACATACTTTTTCGATTTCTCTTGCCCGGTCAGTTGAACCTACTAGGTATATTTTAGTGTACTCACCCCTACTTTATTTTCTCCCTGCAGGTCGAGCACAGGGATCCATACAGGGTAGTTGATCACTCTTTCGAGCTTTACTACTTCCATCCAGATCTCATCGGTGAGGCTCAGACTTCAAGTCACCCTGGATCATTGGGACTTTCTTATTTTCTTTCTTTCAGATATGTACTAGATGTTATGAGACAGTCTTGTATCTCATTTTGAGATAGTTGCATTTACTCTTTAGTACTATTTAGATACTCGTGAACTCATGACTCCATGTTTTGGAAGATTTCTTATATCTTATGAGTTTGTTTCCCTTTTTTTTGTCTTTATTTAGTTGTGATCTGTTCTGGGTCATGACAAAGATGTACAAATTGAGAGGAGAAAGATCATCATTCAAAGTTGAGGAAAGAATTTAATCTTTAAAACAAAATTGACATGAACAAATAATTTCACCCTTAATGAGCATGCTCTTTTAAAATTAAAAATAATTTTGTAAATAAACTTGATTATAAACCTGTACTACTAACATTTTATACTGCAAGTAGTTGATAGGTGAAATAATATCACCTACGAAGTGTATTCTTTTGGAGGACAATAAATGACATCCAAAGAAAATAAAAAATAATTATTTTTTAGGGATGTTTTCAAGGAGGCAATTTTGCTTCTTTTTTCTTTTTTGCTCTTGGCCTGTTTTAGTTTCAACTAGCATGATAGTTTTTTTTTTTTTGCACTAGCAGACTTGATAGTTGGGTTAAACTCAAATAGTAGTTTGTAATTTACTTTCACCTCTTCTTTGATGAAGTAGAAGAAGTGATTAATTAAAGAAGAAAAAATGAATTAATACATTTTAACATCAAATATTTTACAATGGAGACCCTCATAGTATCATAAACACTTTGTTTAATTAAGCCGACTAAACTGATTCTTTTATTTAATTATTATAAAATATTCATTCAAAGATTGATAAAAGAGTGTAAACTTGTTACCATAGTGCATTAATTTTGATCCTTTAAACTATTCTTTTCAACTATAAAAAAACAATATCATACGACTTAACACAAACACTCTATGCCACTCAAGTACATACTAGTGAATACACCCACCTCCCACTGCCCAAAAAAATAGACTGGCTTGAATGCTTTAAAAGTTTGAATCCACAAGAGCCTAACACTTCATCTGTTTGGTGTATCTTCTCATGATAATCGTGAAGTTCTTGCATAAACAAATCGATGGACTCCTGAAGAGAAACAATATTTTGAAAATATTTTTTCTAGGTATAAAATCCAGGTTCTCAAACTTTTTTTTTAAAGTTGTTGCTTCAGAATTTCCCCATAAGTCCCTGGAGGAAATAAAAATTCAGTACATCAGCCTCTTCAAAGACGTTGAAATGGCAAATTCTACAAACAACAATGACATTGTTGTTGTTGTTGTTGTTGTTTTTGTTTTTGTTGATCATTATCATGATGCTGATCATCAACAACATCACCAAATGACGGAGGAAGATAACTCATTACTCAATGGCATCCTGCCTTAAGTCGAAAACCGTCATTCATGTAGTCGGCGAAGGAGAATTCCATGGATTGAAGGAGAACACCAGTAATTAAATAGAATTCTCTCTTTTTTATTATTTTTTTAAGTTGTGACTATTTTTTACATCAACAACTACATCTAAACCTTTATTTTTGTGTTTTCAAATATAAGTTTTCTGCATGTTAGATTTAATTTTTTCTAGTTTGAGTTTCATTATTTTACTTCTAGCATGGTGAGATTTTTATCCATTTGAGTTCTTTTATTACTCACTCCTTCCTCCACACACACACACATACTCTTTTGAGCGCTTCACTTTTGTTCTTAAAACAAAAAAATTGATAATATAGATATATACATTAATTAAAAAAAATATTCTTCTATCAAAAGTTTGTTTCTTGTTTTGATATTGATTTCGTTTACTTCTATTGTCTGCATTTTAATATCACTAATACTTTCAATTTTGATATATAGTGAAAGTCTAATCCTCATTTTCGATGAATCTTGAAATAAATTTTTTAAGTCACTTGCTGGAATATGTAAAATTGACTTTAGCTTGTTGATCGATGCATATAAACTTAAACACTTTGAATTAGTTTTTTTATAAGCTCTATTTCATAACTCTTTTTTTCAAGAAATTTTAACCACATGCCATGATATATGTAGGTTATTTCTTATGAGACTGAACAAATTTGAGAGTGGAGATTGGAAGAGCATCTCAAGGTACTATGTTGTTTCAAAGACACCAACTCAAGTGGCTAGTCATGCTCAAAAGTATTTTTATCATCGAAACAGTCAGAATTCAGTGGACCGTCATTGCCATAGCATCAATGACATTCAAAGTGTTACCCTTACTCTTAAAAGGAGAATAACAAGTCCTCCTAAGATCAATAATAACATACTCGCTAACAACAACAATTGTCAAGTTGAGTCTTCACCAATACCTTTTCATTATCCTAATTTTTACCCTTTTGGTGGTTCAACTTTTTCCAACAACTCAAATGGGAATCTTGGGAGATATCATCAAGGTGTAGTATCTAGAAACAATTTGTTTGTCATCGAACAAAACAACAATAACAACAACAATCTCCAAAGGCCAAAGTTACCTCATTCTTTTCTTTCGGTGTACCTATCTTCTATTGAGGGGAATAACCCCCAAGTCTAAGCAAAAAAGGGCATGTGTATTTCTACACAAGAGAACAGGACTTTAGCTATAGACATAAGTTAGCTACATGACAAAATTCCAAGCTAAATTCGATGGTAATGATGTAATAAGCGTGAAATTGAGTTCTTTAGCTAAAATTAGTAGCTGATAACCTATTCTCTTATAGTGTATTGTGTTTTGGTTTTAGAATAAGCAAAAGTGAGTTTTAAGATTTTTTAGGTTTGAAGGTTGGGGAGAATCAATGTCATTATATGTTAAGACATAATATAATGTATGAGCTCTTTTAATGGTATGAATAAAATATGAAATAAAAAAATTTGGTGTTGCTCTCACAAGTCATAATGGCAAAAGAAGTAGCACAATAGTTACAAATAAAAATGAGCTTTCTCTTATGACTATTATCTCATCTGAATCTAATGCGTTTAATATGGAGTACAAATTTTTATGAAAAAATCTTTTAAAAATACAATTAATATTAGGTATGAACACATACTTTTGAAAATATATAGGTTGATCAATACTAACAATCTAAAAAGGTAAAATCATAAAATTTAAATTTTGGATCTGTGTCTAATCATGTCATGGTACACTTGATTTATTTCATATAATGATGTTTCATTTCAAGTAGCCGCGCTTTGGATGTAGCATGACATGATGGCTGTTCTTAATATCAACAAAAATATTATTTGTGAAATTAAAGTTCAAATGGTGATCAACAAGGAGATATTTGCTTTCTATAAAGGGGATATCTTGTATACTTCCTATCGATAAATAGTGGCCCTAATTTCATTACCTCTGAAGCTAAGGAAACCTACTCTGCCATAAGTGTGAGATTGCTAGAACTTCCATCGGAATTCTATGACTATTGTATCATAGCCAGAGTGGTCCAAAAGATGGGAAGATTAGTGATGACAAATATTTGTACATCATCGACACTATATGGGTGCTATGACTGCATTTGCATGGAGGTACCATATGTATACCAATCAAGAAGCGCATCACCATAGACCACCATCTATAAGCACTAGCATATGAAGGCTAGAGCATCCTCTACACAACCTGTGGAGTACTAGGACAAACTGACATCAGGTATACCAATATTAACATAACCTGCAGAATTGTCTAATCGAACAATCCACCAAGATATGCATCCAGGATACCCAAGAAACGGAAGTGATGAAATGCCATAGTAGCAAGGGCTATCACAAAGGAAATGGAACGAAGGGAAATGACAACTCCTAGCAACAAAAAAATTGAGATAGGTATTAACGTTAATTTATTTGATGCTACTGCAAGTAAGTTTTTAGACTCCAAAATTTATAAAAATAGGAAAACAACTCTCAGAATTGAGACACCCAAAAAGGGCAACAATACATACAAATTCTTGAAAACGCTCTGAGAATTCAACAAACCATGGTGGTCAACGAATTACATCGAATGATGTTGCAAGGAATGATTTAAAAAATTCCCAGACAAAAATAAATACAAAAAGATAAAAAATTAAAATAATGTTAATCTCACTCCAAGAAGTGAGGCGGCTACAATCATACCTCAGATGACAAACATGTCATCCAAGGAAACACCTACCCTGCTCACCCCAGATACCCATGCGTAACCTCCAACCATTAATGAATACCCCCTAATCCATAACTGCAATCTATCTAAAATCCTATCAAAAGATAACCTAAAATTATTATCGCCCACAAACTACTCCAAATAGAACTCCAAACCCAAGTGGGCATCCCAAAGGCCACTCAAACTAGATGTACATATATGGAAAAGACCAGAAAAGACCGGAAGGAAAAGAACTCTAGCTTGTGGAAAAATACAGACATAGTAACACTAGTTAAAAAAGTAATTTTTTAAGTCTGAACGATGCTTTAAAGTTAAGAACAAACTTAATTTCAAATATTCTTTGTACTACTTCCTCTACTGTGAATAATAATATTATTAATAAAGGACCCACCCAAATCAATTCTATCATTATGAAACATCTCATAAAGCTACATAATGCCAAGATCTCCTTTACAGCTCAATAAAGGAGGACTATAATATGACCATTGCAATTTATACATGCAAAGGGAACCAACGACATAAATACATACATAAAACAATGGACTCCTAACCTCCATTTGCACTTCCACTTCCGCCTCTCACGACCTTTCCAGTGACAATCAAGAAAACCACAATTTATACAAACCACTATCTAACACCAAATTCAATACCATAGTTTTGGATAGAGCTGGCACTACAGGGACATGGCTTATCCTTCACGACATTGGTTAACAACCATGAGATAGTAAGAGTTGTGCAAAACCCAACCTTTGTTACTCAAGTAGTCTTAGAGGAGATGAGACTAGGAATAGAGACATACAACAATCAACTATGGTTGTTGACGACCCTATAATAAACCTTTGGATTTTTCATTCCCGTACCTTTCTTTTTTATCCATTCCCCACTTGGTAGAACCCTATGTTCAACCTATTGAACCAGATACTCAACTAAAAACCCTCCCTTTTCCACCATTCCCCCTCATTTCCCCTTCTCATGTACTAGAAGCAAACTTCAGCCCATGGAATGTTCATTTAGGTGTGCAAGAGAATCTTTACATCTTCTCCATAGTAATCCATCCAAGCATAGACAATGGAAACCAATTACCAGTTCTCAAAAATGAGGCATTGTCATCTCTAGTACCACCAAGGGCCTTGGTTCACTCCCGTCCCCCTCCGTCCTCAAGTAGTTTCAGAATTAGAGGAAAATGTAGACTCCCAAGAACTAAAAAACACTCTAGAATTGTGAGAGAAATCAGAATAGAGATAATGGTCCTAAAGGATGAAAAAGTGGTGATCTTCATATAATAAAAACAACAATCTCCCAAGGCCAAAGTCACCTTGTCCATTTCTCTTGATGTATCTATCTTCTACTAGTTAAGGGGAAATAACCCCCAAGTCTAAGCAAAAAGGAGCATCTAAGTCAGTACACAAGAGAATAGGTGTTTAGCTACAGAAATAAATCATAGCTAAGTTAACAAAATTTCTAGCTAAATCCTATGCTAATGATGTAATTAACTTGACATTTGAGTTCTCTAGCTAAAATTGCTAGCTAATAGCCTATTTTCTTGCAGTATATTGTGTTCTCGTTTTAGATTAAGAAAAAGTGAGTTTTATGTTTTTGTTTAGATTTGGATGGTTAGGGAGACTCAATATCCTTGTATGTTGTCCTGACATGACATAATGTATGACTCTTTTAATAGTATGATAAAACATGAAATTAAAAAACTTGGGTGTTGCTCTCACAAACCATAAAGACCAAAAACGTAGGACAATAGTTCCAAATAAAAATGAGCTTTCTATTATGGTTGTTATCTCTACATACACACTATATCAAATAACCCGTAAAGATGGTGAAAAAACACCAACTATAATAAAAATATCATGATATTAAAAAATCAAACAGAGAATTAAAAAATAGTGAGATAAATATGGATATAGAGATTAAAATGGACACTTTTAAAAAAATCAAATAATAAATCGAGAGGAGAAAGATCATCATTCAATGTTGAGGAAAGAATTTAATTTTTAAAACAAAATTGAGATGTACAAATAATTTTCACCCTTAATTAACATGCACTTTTAAAATTAAAATTAATTTTGTAAATAAACTTGATTATAAACATGTACTACTAACATTTTGTACTGCAAGTAGTTGTTAGGTGAAAAAACAGCAACCACAAAGTGTCTTCATTTGAAGAAAATTAATGACATTCAAAGAACGTAAAAAAATAATTAACTTTTAGGGATGTTTTCAAGGAGACAGTTTTGCTTCTTTTTTCTTTTTTGCTTTTAGCTTGTTTTAGTTTCAACTAGCAAGATAGTTTTTTTGTATGGCACTAGCGGACTTGATAGTTTGGTCAAACTCAAATAGTAGTTTGAATTATACTTTCACCTTTTCTTTGATGTAGTAGAAGTAATTAATTAAACAAGGAGAAAATAAATTAATAAATTTTAACATTAAATATTTTATAACGGAGATGCTCATAGTATCATAAACACTTTGTTTAATTGAGTAAACTGAAGATAATTTTTTAATTTAATTATTATAAAGTATTCATTCAAAGATAGATAAAAGAGTGTAATCCTGTTACCCTTGTGCATTAATTTTTGGTCTTTTAAACTATTCTTTTCAACTATAAAAAGACACTACCATACAACTTAATACAAATACTCTAAGCCACTCAAGTACACGCTAGTAAATACCGCCGACCCCTCACTGCCCAAATAAAATGAGCTGGCCTGAATGCCTTAAATGTTTGAATCCTCAAGAGCCCACGCTTCATCTATTTGGTGCATCGTCTCACCATAATCGTGAAGTTCTTTCACAAGCAGATCGATAGACTCTTGAAGAGAAAAAATATTTTGAAAATACTTTTTCTAGGTACAATAATCTAGGTTCTCAAACATTTTTCAAATCTGTTGCTTCTAAATTTCCCCTAAGTCCCTGGATACAATAAAAAATTAATACATCACCCTCTTCAAAGACGTTAAGATAAAAAATTTTACCAACAACAAAGACGTTGTTGTTGTTATTGCTGATCATCATAGTGATGCTGATCATCACCAACATCACCAAAAGATAGAGAAAGATAACTCATCCCTCAATGGTGTCTTGCCTCAAGTCAAAAACTGTCATTCACGTCACCGACTACGGGGAATTCCATGCACTGAAGGAGAATACCAATATTTAAATAGAATTCTCTCTTTTTATTTGTTTTAAGTTGTGACTATTTTTTACATCAACAACTACATTTAAACTTTATTTTTACGTTTTCAAACATACTTTCATGTTTTATGTTAGATTTAGTTTTTTCTAGTTTTGAGTTTCATTATTTTTCTTCTAGCATGGCGAGGTTGTAATTCATTTGAATTCTTTTATTACTTTTTCCTTCCTTCACACACACACTTGACCTCTTCACTTTTGTTCTTAAAACAAAAGTATTGATAATATAGATCTATACATCAATTAATAAAATATTCTTCCATCAAAAATTTTATTTTTTGTTTTGCGATTGATTTCATTTACTTCTAAATTCTGCATGCCAATATCACTAATGCTTTCAGTTTTGATATATAGTGAAAGTCTAATTCTCATTTTTGATGAATCTTGAAATAAAATTTTTAAGTCACCTGCTGCAATATGTAAAATTGACTTTAGCTTGTTGATTGATGGATATAAACTTAAACAGTTCAAATGAATTTTTTATTATAAACTTTATTTCATTTAACTCTTTTTTTTCAATAATTTTTAACCACGTGGCATGATATATATCGGTTGTTTCTTATGGGAGTGAACAAATTTTTGAAAGGGGATTGGAAGAGCATCTTAAGGTACTATGTTGTTTCAAAGACATCAACTCAAGTGGCTAGTCATGCTCAAAAGTATTTCTGTCGTCGTAACAGTTAGACTCCAGTGGACCGTCATTGCTATGGCATCAATGACATTCAAACTGTCACCTTTAGCCCTACAAGGAAAGCAACAAGCCCTCCTAAGATCACTAATAACATACTTGCTAACAACAACAAAATTGTCAAGTTGGGTCTTCATCAATGTCTTTTCATTATCTTAATTTTTACCCTTTTAATGTTCCAACTTTTACCAACACTCCAATGGATATTTTAGGAGATACCATCAAGGTGAAGCACCTAGCAGCAATTCGTTTGTCATGGAATAAAACAACAATAACAACAATAATCTCCAGAGGCCAAAGTCACCTCGTCCTTTTTTTTTTTTCAGTGTACCTATCTTCTATTGAGGGGAATAACCCTCAAGTCTAAGCAAAAAGAGCATATATATTATTACACAAGAGAATAGGCCTTTAGCTATAGACGTAAATTAGTTAAATGAAAAAATTCCTAGCTAAATATGATGATAATGATGTAATAAGCTTGAATTTGAGTTCTTTATAATTAGCTAAAATTAGTAGCTAATAACCTATTCTCTAATAGTGTATTGTGTTCAAGGTTTAGAGTAAGTAAAAGTAAGTTTTAAGATTTTTTAGGTTTGAAGTTTTAGAAGACTTAATGTCCTTATATTTTAAGACATAATGTAATGGATGTGCTCTTTTAGTGGTATGAATAAAATATGAAATTAAAAAAATTTGATATTGCTCTCACAAGTCATAATGGCAAAAGAAGTAGGACAATAGTTCCAAATAAAAAAGAGCTTTCTATTATGAGTGTTATCTCAACATACCCACTATATCTAATAATCTATGGAGATGGTGATATTATATATGGTATAGAGCAGGGAGACATCAGTTGAAATAATTGCATCACAAATAAATGTTGATTTTTATGTGACTATGGGTATGAACTGGCTAGTATAATATCCAAAGAAGCTAAGGATGTTATGCTACCAGGTTCATTTGATCTAATATGTTTTATATGGAGTACAAATTTCTGTGATTTTTTTAAAAAATATAATTAATATTAGGTATGAACACATACCTTTGAAAATATATGGATTGATCAATACTAACAATCTAAAAAAGTAAACTCATAAAATTTACATTTTGGATCTGTCTATGATCCTGTCATGGTACACTTGATTTGTGTCATGCAATGTTGTTTCATTTTGAGTAGCCGCCCTTTGGGTGTACAACAACATGAGGTTGTGCTTAATATGCGCAAAACTATTAATTGTGAAATTAAAGTTCAAATGATGATCAACAAGGAGATATTTGCTTTCTATCAAGGAGATATCTTTATACGTGCTATCGGTAAAACGATGGCACCCTAATTTCGTTATCTCTGAAGCTTAGGAACCTACTCTGCCATAAGCATAAGACTGCTGGATTTACCAATAGAATTCTACGACCATGGTATCATAGTCAGAGTAGGCCAAAAGTTGGGAAGATTAGTGAAGATGGATATTTGTACATGATCGACAATACGTGGGTGCTATGCCTGCATTTGCATGGTAGTACCCCTAGGTATACCAAACAGAAGCACATCACCATAGGCCACCATCTATAAGCACTAGCGTATGAAGGCCAAAACTATCACGACCCAACCCAGGGCCATGAATGGTGCCGATAGGGCACCCAGACATACACTTATACTGAATCTCCGTTTACGACCGCTAAGGGATTTAACAAAAATTCGACAGAGACTTCTCTGTTTTTCTAACTAACCCTACCTGCAAACAACGAATTCAACAGTACCAGATATACATACACATATGCCGGCCGACAAGGTCACCGTTGCGGCAGAGCCGCCCAACAAACATACCATACAAACGAGATCAGAACAATGTAAATTCCCACACCCACATGTATCCACATACCTCTATGTATAGAAACCGGACCACACGATGGGACAAGGCCCCGTCATATCCTCGAGTATATATTATACATAAATGCAAAATACAAACTGAACATGTACAAGCGTATACCAAATTGTTTGCTCCTGGTGCTAGGGAGCATTTCAACGATAGACGGAGGTCTTAAGAAGACGATCCTCTAGCCTGTTCGTCTGTACCTGCGGGCATGAACGCAGCCCCCGAAAGGAGGGGGTCAGTATGAAAATACGTACCAAGTATGTAAAGCAGAAAACCCAAAATGTGAGTGAAAATAACAATCCAGATATAATAGTATAGAAG
>JAOTQJ010082193.1:0-12500 GCA_025642045.1 Solanum sejunctum
AACTAAATTTTTACCCGCGAAAATTCACTTGATCCCATACTCCCGCACCATAAGTTAGTAAAATTTAAAATACACCTGAATCATAACAATTTTCCCAAATGAGCAATTAACCTCCATTTAGTTACTTACGGGGTCTAACAATTCTATTCTAATTATTACGGTCAATGTATTATTATGCTAAGGTTAACTACTACTCTAAGTGCCTTGCATACCTTGGGAATGAGTTTTTTATCGTGAGTTAGGAGAGATGATATGATTGGGGGATCTGGATCTGGTTATAGAGAAAGAAGGAGATTTTTTTGATGTTACGCTCTGAGACCTAGATGACATACCCTATTGTTCAAGTCTTTGGTGGTCACATCCGAGTGTCTAGACCCGGGTGACACTCCTTGTGGTTATAGTCTGCGGTGGTCACATCCGAGTGTCTGAGACCAAGGTGTCGATTCTAAAGGGGTTCGAGCATTAGCTGTTTTTTTGGGCCTGGGGCCTTGTTGATTGATATTTTGTGGGGCAGGGACCTATGATTGATACACTGCTAATGAGATATTGTTGATTATGATAGGGGGATTCTTCTCCACGGGGGATATGTCCTACCATTACATTTATGGTTAGACTTCTTGGCCCTGGCTGATTGCTCGACCGAAGGCTAACTCGAAAGACCTAGAGGTTAGAATCCCTGAGTGATATTAGGGGTTCGAGTCCCCGTATGATATATGTTTGATAGATCGGGTGCCATGTAGTGGCACAGGGTAAAGGACACAGTTGACTTATGATTATTGGGGAGAGGCCCGTGATTACTTACTCGTGGATCCACTCACCTAATCATACACTAATTGTGCTTGGGTGTACCTCCGAGGCTTATGAGGGCTCAAAAGGTATTTGGGCTTATATACTAGGGTCTTACACCCACGTATAGCTGACCCTTATTCTGATGATGTGGAGAGTTGGGCTCTATGATAGTTCTATGGGATTCTATGATGGTTCTGAGGGTTTTTGTGATTATCTATTGACATGATTATTGTGCGTGGTATACCTTCTTACTTATGAGGTACCCAGCTGGCGTATAAGCATAGACACTAGGGCCTTACACTCGCATTCAACATTATGCCTTAGTTGGGGGCAGTTATGGCATTGTCCTACGCAATCGTCATTAGTCGATATCGATGTTTAATACTTGGGTTGGTTCAGGTTGTCATTGATCTTCACTATGATTAGTTTAGTTATGATTTGAGGGTTCCTTGACATGCCTATGCCTTGACCTGAGTTTGTTTTGCTACACTACTATAGTTTTATACATTTGGACTTAATTTATGTTCACTATTTCTCTCGGTAGGCCGATGATGCCTACTGGGTGCCTTTTCTGGTACTCACCCTACTTCTGCATCTCCCCATAGTATAGGTCTAGGTACGGGTCATGATAGTTGAGTTGAGGAACTTCAAGAGCGCTCAGGAGACTTTTGGTGAGCACCGACTGCTTTGGTATTTTTATAGGCTCCTTCATGTTGATGGCCATCTTTTGCATCCAAACATCGGCCTTGTACATTTGAGTTCGATATTTATAGGTGCACTCCTAATTTTGTATATTATTATGATTATAGATATATGTGTACGATGTGTCCTTGTTTCTATTATAACTTTGTACAGTTGACTTTCAGGTTATGGGTAGGTTTCAGTGTATATATATTATTATTTTATTGATTTGATTTGGATTGGAGAGCTAGGACAGGTACCCTTGGGTTGGGAATTGGATTGCCAGTAGGGGGGACTAGAAGGCGCCATCATGACTAGGACTAGGTCGTGACAAGGTAGTATTAGAGCTTAAGATTCACTGGTCTCAGCTGTACAGGGCTACCGTCTAGTAAAGTCCTGTAGATGGGTGCGGAGACATCTGTGGCTTATCTCTAGGTGACTAAAGGATGTTTAGGAACTTTCTTGTGTTATTCATTCTGGTTGTGCATCTTTTCAATGGTTCTTTCATTTATGAGAATTTTGCTTCCTTTATCCCTACTCATTGATGTCGCGTAGGGAGCCAGATTCTGGGTAGGAAAAGTACCGCATCATTAGTCCTAGATAGGGAGCATCCCCACAGAGCCCGTTGAGTAGAGGATAGATGCCCTCGAGTTGTAGTAGCCAGATAAGGAAAGTTATAGGCAGTGAGAATGTAGCAGGTCCTCAGCGACAGGCTTTGGATTAGTACTTGATTAGTAGTGGCTATGTATTCTACTATGAGAGATGTTATTAGGGATGGAATTTGTGATATGTATATTCATGCGCTAGTGGCTTGTTAAAAGTTATGGGTTGTGAGCACCCTCATTGATAGAGATCCTGGAGGCAATATAAGTTGTGATTGAGGTTAGGCTGAGTATTGGTGCCTTCTGGACATATGTATTTGGTTATCTACCTACTAGGTTGCCCTGTTATGTGTTTTTTATATTGATTAGTATGTTTCCCTAGTGAGATCTGAGTAGTTACCGCCTTTGTTACGATTATAACCTATTGGTGGCTAAATGTAAGCCAAACCTTGTGATTTACACCTATGACTGTTTTGATGCTTGCCTTCTAGAATGTGTAGTCTAATACTGGTGTACACCATATTTGAGAGGCTGGCTGTCAGTTATTCCCTTGGCTGCACCTTGTGCCCTATGGCTATGAATTTCTGGGGTAATTTTGTTAATATATGATTCTTCTAATTTTGTGGTCACTGAATTGTGAGATAGAGTTATGCCTGGAGCCTTAGTTGGATTGTTTATTGTTGTATCAGATATTTTTGCATTATAATCTAAGATGCCAGCCACTCTACCCTAGGGACTTGTTATGATTGTTAGCCAACTGCGATAGTGTTGTTCGGATTCCTGGCTAAGCTCAATAGTGGGAATGTTAATCGTTTTGCTATATTGCCTAGTACTTGGGTTATGGTTATATAGTATTGGGTGCGTTGCTCCACCCATCGCTTGTTTGAGTATGTATTCCAAGCTTCTTTTATCCCGGGTCAGCTATTAAGATAATGGAAGGTCATTTTTATTAGTGGGGATTAGGTATGATGACTCTATAAGATTGTGATACGCGAGGCGAGTGATATTGTCAGATGACCTCTATTTTGATATTGTCCTGGGGGCAGACTGACTTGTTTCTATATTATAGTTGTGGATCTCATACTCCAGATGGCTGGTTTGAGCATACAAAGCCCGACCAGAATGGTATAAACATGTTATAGGGTGCCTTAGCCAAGGTTCAGAGTGTGTGAGATGTGCCCGAGGTTATACCGACCATAGACGCCAATTCATATATTTCGAGATTTGGGGATAGAATGGTTTAATGGGTGCCCCTCCCCCATGAAAAAAGTCATGCAGATTGAAAGGTGAGGTGAGCTTGGGCTCGATATGTCAGCCCTATTGAGGTTTCGGAACGTGTTGGACCGATTATATCTAAGTTGGCCCTACCTCTAGCTTGTTCTACTATACATCCTATTTTCTATGTATCGATGGTGTGCCAGTGTATTCCAGATGAGTCATATGAACTCCATGTTTATGTTGAGTTAGATGATGCTTGGACATTGTTAAGGGAGGTTATGGTGGTGGAAATTCTGGAGGGTTGTACCTTAATATAGTATAGCCATTGTGAGTGGTTGATTGTGGTTGTGGGTTGACTACTGTATTGCATAGCACGAATCTGGTGACTTATAAGCATCGGTAGCTACTATTGTGGTTCTTGCCACAGATTGATTGTTAAAACACTACAAAATAGAGGATGAATGGTAATAACTACTAAGGACCATGTCTGAGAACTATGATATGAATATCTAGGTACAAAGTAAATTATAGAGAACTATTCGAGTGGGTGGCTTGTTGGCTATTTACTGTATTGGTGTGTGGTTAGTGGAGATGCTAGGTGGATTGGACAGCAAGGGAAGAGTTTTTGGACCTGCGTATGAATAAGAACATACTAGCTATTATAAGCGGTTATTGGTTAGCCTGTGGGCCATTGGTGGTTGATTGTGGGAATCACTTGTATAAAGAAGAGAGGAATGGAGTCAAAGTCGTATATATAAATCATGAGTACAGTTATGAACAACCATGATCATCTGAACATCTGGTTACGTAGTAAGGACATGTGTGTCTGGCCGATTGATCCTTGTGACTTGTCAGTTGATTAAACGGATGGTACAGATAGTGAATTCTTGAGACTTCCTGGAGGAATTGCCACACTGATTCACTGTTATATATAGACAGGTGGTGCAATTTCTGGATAGCAAGGGTGGTACTGGATTATTGTAGAAATATGGAACATGTTTGTGACTTACATACTTGTGGTGTGGATTGGAGCCTACAGGTATGCATGTATTCGTACTTTCGTGACAAAAGTCTTATTAGTGTGGGATATTATAATGACCCTCTGGGTCATTTATATGGTTTTGCTACTATTATGTTGATATAAGTATGTGTATTGTGACCTCGGGTCTATTAGGATGATTATTGGTCGGCTTATGTAGGAGTTATATAGATTTTTGAGTCAACCAACAAGTTATATTCTTAAAATGAGTTTTCGGGTAAAGTCCTAGTAAACGATCTTAGAATGGAATTCTGATGATTCCATTATCTCTGGAATTACCGAGTTAGGCTAGGAGCATGTCCGGTGCAATTATATTATAGATTACAAATTTGACCATCAAAACCGATGAATAGTTGACCCAGTGAATGTTCTCAGGAATCGTGCCCTGAAAGAGACTTTTAATAGTGCAATTAGCTCCAAAACATCAATTTAGGTCTAGGATGACCCTTCGTTTGATACTAGGGACATCCGGATGTGATTTGACCCCCAGGGGCTATCCGTTAAAAGTTGAGTATGAAGAAATGGGACCGTTACTTTATTGTAGGAAGCTCCGTTGGAACTTTTGACTACACAGCTGGGTCTAGAACGTCAAAATTCATAGGGTCACATAGTTTGTTGGCAAAAATTGAAGTCCAAACAAACTTGAAATGATGAAAAAGAGATTGAAGGAAGAATAGGAATAGAGGGGGCAAGGTGTCAGGCCTTAGTGCTGACACGCGGTGCAATCAGAATTTGCCACATATCAACAACATGTCAGCATTATCAGCCCCTATATATATATATATATATTTCCTCTCAACTTCGCACTCCGATTTCGAGCTTATGTTTATCCGATTTGAGTGATTCAAAAGGCTACGTGACAATTTTTCATAAACAACATTGTGGTGAAGTTTGATCTGGGATGTGACATGTATTTCGAGTTGAGAAACATCAAGAAGCGATCCAAAAAGGAAGATCTTGGTTGAATTGACTCAGAGCAAGAGACGTCAAATACCAAGTAGGCTAGGCTATCTCTATACCCTAGACTGAGCTGAGATGTTTGCATATTTGAGTTAAAATATGTAGAATTGTACTGTTTATGGAATGAGTTGTGGAGTATACATTGTATATGGATGGATGTGATCGGTGTGTCATGTATATATAATGTTATCGGACGGTAGTTGTTGTGTTGATGGTTGTGTTGGTTGTAACTGCTATATTACATGAATTCTTACATTATATGACTACGAAAGGGTCTGAAAGGGGTGTTTGGAGCTGGGAACAGGTGACAGGTATGTAGACGGAGCTTTATTCTTGCTTGTATGTGTATGTGGTTCGAGGCTACCGAAATGTACTAGCTATTGAGGTTGATCATGATTATATGCTATCCTGTGCGCTAAATCTAGTATTTATATCTTGTTGGTATGTATATGCATGATGTGGCTATGGTTTTCAATATCTTTATTAAGTACTTTTGGTAGAATTTCCAAACTATTTGTGTGTTGTCCTATGGTTTATATGATCCTACATATTGTTGTTATCTGTTTTGTACTTGTGCCACTGGTTAGTGACTAGAGATACACCATGTGAGTGTGTATTACCTGTTACTACAGAGATATGCAGACTGGGAGACTGTGCATTGATTCTAGGTCATACTATGACTGGGTTATGAGCATACTATGATTCTGCTGGGCCAATCTGTCGGGGGAACCTATGATACCCCTATTATTACGGTACATTTATTTCCATTACCTGCGATGGGCTAGATTGTGACATGATTGCCTGTAGAGCCCAATTCTATTCTGATTATTAAGGTCTAGATACTGTTATACTGAGGTTAGTTGCTACTCTAAGTCCCTAGCATACCTTGGGAATAAGTTGTTTATCGTGACTTGTGATAGATGATATGATTGGGGGATCCAGATTGATTAGAGAGAAAGAGGGAGATTTTTTAGATATTACGCTGTGAGACCGAGATGACACACCCTGTTGTTCAAGTCTTCGGTGGTCGCGTCTGAGTATTTAGACCCGGGTGACGCTCCCTGCGGTTATAGTCTCCGGTGGTCATGTTCGAGTGTCCGATACTGAGGTGCCGATTCTAAAGGGGTCCATATACCAGCACGGGGTCGAGGATACAGTTGACTTGTGATTATTGGGGCGAGGCCCGTGATTACTTACCTGTGGATCCATTTACTTATTCACACCCTAATTGTGCATGAGTGTACCTCCTGGGCTTATGGGGGCTCAGGGGGCGTTCAGGCTCAAATACTAGAGCCTTATACCCACGAACAACTAACCCTTATTCTGATGATGTGGAGAATTTGGCTCTATGATGGTTCTATGGGATTCTATGATGGTTCTGAGGGATTCTATGATTATCTGTCGACATGATTATTATGCACGGGTGTACCTTTTGGCTTATATCCCAGTTGGCGTACAACATTGATACTAGGACCTTGCACCCACGTACAACACTATACCTCAGTTGGGGGCAATTGTGGTATTGTCCTACATAGACTTCGTCGGTCAGTATCGATGTCCAGTACTTGGGTTGGTTCAGGTTGTTATTACTCTTCACTATGATTGGTTCAGTTGTGGTTTGAGGGTTCCGAGACATGCCTATGACTTGACCTGAGTTTGCTTTGCTACAATGCTACAGTTTTATATATTTAGACTTTATTTATGTTCACTATTTCTCTCGGTCGGTCGATAATGCCTACTGGGTCTCTTTTCTAGTACTCACCCCTACTTCTGCATCTCCCCATGGTGCAGGTCTAGGCACCGATCATGATAGTTGAGTAGAGGAACTTCGGGAGCGCTCAGGAGACTTTTGGTGAGCACCAACTGCTTTGGCATTTTCGCAGGCTCCTTCATGTTGATGACCATCTTTTGCATCGAGACATCGGGCTTGTACATTAGAATTTCGTATTTGTAGGTGCACTCCTGGTTTTGTATATTATTGTGATTACTGATAGAAGTATATGATGTCTCCTTGTGTCTATTGTAGTTTTCTACAGTTGACTTCCAAGTCCTGGGTAGGTTTCGGCATCTATATATATTGTTATTGTATCGATTTGGTTTGGACTAGAGAGTTAGGACAAATACCCTTGGATTAGGAATTGTCTTGCCTATAGGTGGGACTATAAGGCGTCATCATGATGATGCAAAATTCATCATGCAGAATTTACCTTGGAATTTAAACTCTGCATGTAAATTACTTGTGAATTTTCTCATCAAAAAAATTTAAAATATTTGATTTTTTTGGTAAAAATTAAGTTAAAATAAACTTTCTGTAATACTGCATGAAGAAATTTCTTCAAAGAATATTTTATTTATATTATCTACTGCCACTTAATTATTTTTGCTCCTTCAATCCCACAAGGGACACACCATATACTACTGCACAACTTAATCCCTGCACACTTCCCTTGTAAGTAATTATTTATGAAATGATGCCTTTATAATATTGATTGAAGGGAGTAACATTATGAATGCTAAATTTTTGATGTCTACTTTCGATGTGGTACAAAAGATAACTACAATACTACACTAATTTTTGGTGTCTTTCTCCAATTTGATTAATTTTTAAAATTAATTAAGAATTTTAGAATTTTATCAATTACACAAAATTATTATAAATTTATTTCATATAAATTTGATAAAAAATATATATCTTAAAATATTGACTAACGTTCATGTAACTTGACTCATAAAATATTGGTTAAAATTCACTATCATCCAACATATCATGAAAATTTTACGCTTATACTTCCTATGAGATAATATCCATAACCAAACACATTAAATGAAGACAAATTTCAAATTATACATATAAAGTTTTTATAAAACAATAGTTGAAAACATAAATATATTTATAAGTTTAAACTGCAAGAAAGTTATTATCAATAATTGATATTATATCTTAATAGGAATTGGCGGTATTTATCACTTTAATAGATCTTTTACTTATTTTATTTTAACATACTTAATTATATATTTGCAAATAAATATTATTTAATAACTTATTATAGTAAAATTATATCATTTTGATCATTGTAAAAAAAATATCAATTGGATATACAAGTAGAATGTATTATTTTTCATTTAATGCAATTCTATCAATGAGGAGTTAATTAAGCTTCACATTAATAATTTATATCATCATATTTTTCTCTACTTAAAAAATAGTGGTTGACTTATCCAATAATACACAATTTAATATAAAAATAATATTAAATTAAAATTAATTATACTTATAATAGTTATTTTTCTAATTGGATAAAAAAAAATAGCTATATAATTTCCTTATATTGTAACGATCCTCAAATCATTTTGATAAATAGAACGTTATAAAATTTATTTTATAAATTTTGAAAGAAATTTTTGACAAGGGCAAAGCTATAATCTACGAAGCATGTGTAAATGAACATCCTTCATCATAAAATTACACTGCTAGTGTAAATTAAAATTTTAGAAGATTAAGATATGTAATACTTTTGCACACTTCTGTTATTGTAATACCCGCTGGCGAAGTGGATAAAGCCCTTGAAAGTGTCCATGTGGGTGGGGTTTGAAGCACTTTCTTTTCTTTTTTATTCATTTAATATTTCAAAACTCACTGCATCTGTAGGCCCACCAAATCTTTTACTCTTAGTTCTCTATTCTTTATTTCAACTCCTTTTTGTATTATTTTCTTTTTTATTTGTCCCCCATGTCCAATCCTAAAAATTCTAAAGTTAGATTTTTTTTAGGAGCCCCTAATACTATCCTTCACCTATTTCTATTTGTCGATTATAATTTAACATACCTTTTAAAAAAATAAAAAAAATAATTTTACTAAAATCACTATTTTTATATATAATGAAATTAATTCTTCCAAAAATAACTATAGTTAAATATAATATTAAATTAGAAATTAAGTAATTATAAATTATTTATTAATTATGCATTGGACAAGCAAAAGTAGATAGCGGAATACTACTTATTAATTTATTCTTTTAATCTTTTTTAGAAACTTATATTTTTTTGCTTGATTGATGATTCGAACTCACACTTTTTATGTTGAAGGTACAAAGTGTTCATCGTTTGAATATATGTCCGATTTAATTGAAACTTTGATTTGAATATTTATTTGTACTAAATATAAGATAATATTTTAAATAGGTTTTTGTCAAAAGAATTAGAAGAAAACGTAATATGCAATTATACATGTACCATTAGCTTTTTCATTCTACTCTAAGTAGATTAGGAGGAGTTCTTTTTTTTTTAATTAAAAAATAAGGAAGTAACAAAAGGTTAATTTCTTTCCTAATTTCATATAAGTAAATCGGGGGAACTAACTAAAATTTTAAAATTCTTTTAAGAATAATTCACCATTTTTCTATGAGAACACAAAATGTTTGACATCTATCTATTAAAATTTATAATTAGCAAAATCAATAGATTGAAAACAATGGTAAAGTTAAGTAAAAACAATCTAGTGTTTCTTTTTCTCGAATGTGAATGTATTTTGTAAAAAATCTCGATCCATCCATTAGAAAATTATTATTTTAATTTATATAGTTTACTATGTATCTCTTATAACAATGCATGTGTTTCAAACTAATTTTTTTTAGATGATTTGTATTTGTTGAAAATAGTTAAAAAAAAATTGTTAGCTGCTTCTTTAGATTTTGCACACCCTTCGAAAAATTTCTAGCTTCGTCACTAATTTTTGGACTATTCGATAACTTTTGCTATCTAGCTTAAGGGTAATTTTAGATTATTAGTTACTTAACGTGTTAAAGTGATAATTTAGTTAAAATTCTATACTACTTGTCCTATATCTATTAAGATAAATTGGTACTCCCTCCGTCTGACAATAATTGAATTTATAAAAAAAATTTCAAAGTTCAAAATAGTTGAATTTTTCAAAGTTCAAGATGAATGTTTGAAACTTTTTTCATATTTACCCTTGCATTAATTGAACTTTTATATTTTCTAGAAAATCAATTACACTATGTATTTATGATTTTATGAAGGACAATAGTGGAAAGTAGGGTATAAATTTTGTCTTTAAATATTTTTCTTAATATATATGTATTACCTTATAAATTCAGTTAATATGAGACAGAAGGATTAAAACTTAGCATTGATAGTACATAATTAGGTTAAAAATAAATAAGTAAATAAATAAAAAGAAAGTAAGCTTTTAAGTTTTTTATTAAAAAAAATAAACAAATAAGGGTTAGAAGGGGGCTGAACGCCCCCACGTTCAGTAAACAAAAAGAGGAACGACGACAACGCAACTTCTTCTAGGTAAGTCTCTAATGCTCCATTATACTGCAGTATATATGTAAAATGTGGAATAGTAATACATATGGGGTTATATACAGAAGGTAGTGGATATTAGATTAAAAGAATATATATATATATATATATATATATATTACCATAAGGGGTTTCTTTTTCAAGAATTGAAAACAAAAGTGTGTGGATAGTTAATCATTGGACAGTGGCTATGATTAATCATTGGACAATGGTAGTTGCTAATGGATGGAGTAATCTACAATTTGAAATATTAGCAAATTGCAATTTATTTTTCCTGTATAGTAAAGTCACGATCCGTGGTAATATGTGGCTTTGATCTTTATTTTCTTATGGTTAAGATTTAGGTTTTGATTTATAAAATAGGTGATTAAACATTAGTTGTATTATATTGTATGAATATTATTAGATTGTCAATATTAAAAAAAAAATTCAGATTTGAGATTTAGGAAATTAATAATGAAATTGGAGGAGTTTTTGATATATAGGAATATAGGTGTTTATGCACTCGTTTGCTTATGATTATTACATATTTGATAGATTGGAAACGCTTTGAGACATTGAGGAAGGGAAAAGCACTGGTGGATTAGTCTACGTGATATCAATTATTCAGTGGACATAGATTATGGTTTGTTCTATCTAATAGAGAGACTGTTAATAGTGATTGATAGTCATTGAGTAAAACTATGATATTTTCTATGCATTTAATTGTTGTGGTTTGGCTGACTGATATATTATTGTGATTGGTCTGCAATCCTAAGACCATGAAACCCATAATAATCTTGAACTTGATCTCCCAAAGTGATGTCTTGAATAAAGAAGGCTTGGTAAAACATTGGTAATAAAGTGAGAAGTAATAATAAAGAATAATGAATTATATATTATGGATCGGGTGTCACATTTCGACACGATATTACAGGATCGGGAGTCACGTTTGACACATATATATTATATTATAGGATCGAGTGTCACATCCGACACATATATATTATATATATGGGATCGGATGTCATATTCCTACATGATATTATGCATCGGGTGTCACGTTCCGGCACGATATTATAGGATCAGGTGTCACGTTTGACACACATATATATGTATATATTAGATCTGGTGCCACATTCAGGCACGATAATAGTAAAGAAAAACATGTTAAAATAATTTAATGTACTCAACTTCAAGGAGCCTATCTCCCAAAAGAAGTGTGATGTGAAGGCCTGAGTCCTCATTTGTATTATTGACATCATTGATTGGTTGTGTACATGTTTCTTGTTGTTGCCACCTATTAAGTGTTATGATTGATTTTCTGTTATTATTTTATGCATATTGATTTCTATTTTGAGTCGGCCGATGATACCTACTCAGTACATGTTGTTTGTATTGATTCGTACTTGTATTTTTTCTTGTTTTCTTTTGTGGAGTACAGCGAGTGTTCCACTGACTTCGACTCGCCATCAGCTCTAGCCAATCTTCAGTACATCAGGTTCCAGGGTGAGCTCTTTCTCTAGATCGTGTTGGATCCTATTAGTCTTGTCATGGTGTCCTTAGATTTCAGACATACACCACTTGTTCATTCATTTTGGCGTTGATATTCTTAGACTTGATAGTTTGATATTAGTTCCTTGATGTGATAACTTTCAGATTTTGGGGAACATTAAGTAATAAAACTAGTAATTTTGGGTTAATCCAGCTTATGAGTTTAACTTTTCGATTATTATCATATTTTATAAGTGAATTGTTAGTATAGATTGAAATTTATATGTTGGTTCGCTCACCTAGGAGGGAAAGTATTCGGACCCGTAACTTAACTTAAACCCCAAAAGTCCTTAATTGGTTCGATTTAATAAAGTTTGGGACCGAATGCAACATTTCCTCTAAGTTTGGTC
>JAOTQJ010082222.1:0-12498 GCA_025642045.1 Solanum sejunctum
GCAAGAGAATAAATAAAACTTCCTCATCAACAACTTCTTTTAAATCTCTAACTCAAGTAAATAAAGTGACATGTAGGGTCTTTTGATTTAACTTTGATACATCAAGATAAATTCATCACTTATCACAAATAATATTCTCATAATACAGTACTTAAAATTGGACGAAAATAAATTTATTTATATAAAATATCTTATTATAAATAATTTAGAAAATAGAAGCAACTTACAAGAATAAAATTGGCAAAGCTCTACACAATAAAACACCTCCCTTCAGCTAATAAAACTCTCACAAAATATTGTGTAAGTAGCTTTGTTTTCTCGCCTATAGTTTTCTTCTCTGTGTATTCTTATCTTACATAACTCTACCTTAACAAATATAACTAACATATTTGTAGGCACAAAGGAAGCAACAAAGTTTTAATGTGCCAATACTGGATCAGCCACTGCCAAAAAAAAAATATAATTAATAACAATATGATCCACTAGACAAGTGGACATCCAAATCAAAGGACACTAGACAGTGGATTATGGTTATCCACTCAACAAAAGGTAGAGCATTATCATGTAAAGAAGTATAAAAAGAATAACGTGAGAGGACAGTGCAATAATAAAGAATAATGTTAAAAATGCACACTAATAATCCCCGACTCAATTTTAAAAAAATTTCTCCTTACATTATTTCAACTCAAGTAGGCAAAATGTCGAAGTTATTACATAATGTGTGACTTTTGGAGTTTTAAAGGTTTGAATTGTTCAAAAAGTGGTTTTTGGTATCAATTGGAGTTACGAGTCTCTAGATGAAATTCTGACAGTCCCATCAACTCCAAAATATAAAAATTAATTTAAGAGCATCAACTTTTTCAGATGACTCTATTTTATGGAATTGAGATCCTAATTGGAAGTTTAAGTTAAAATGAGATAAGGTTTGAATTTGGTCATTACTTTGTGTTTGGATGCTCAAATTGTATTTGTGATAATTTCCTTGGATTCAGGAGGTAATTTTAGACCCAGGGAGACTTCGTCATCTTTTTGGGATTCCCGAGGGTGTTTTTGATCTTTTTGAGCCTTGAGTTAGTTTCGTTGTGACTAATTGAGTTTCAAGACCTTGGATTCATTTTCAATAATTCCATTGACTCTGTAACATTGAATTTAATAGGATAGCATATATGGTTTGTGTGTACGGGATTTCAAGCAAATTTTGAGGGTCTGATTGATGACTTTGTTAAATTTCCTTTCTACTAATTCTGGTGCAGACCCTCTATTTATTACGTTTGTGACCCACCATCCTCATGTACAATGTGTACCACCCTAATATTTCATGATCACGGTGATCATCCTGCATTTACAATGTATACCCCACTTCTATTCTTTGAAATCGCGAGGTTAGTGGCCTGTGATGACGATGCACAATATCACCTAATCAGTGTATATTTTGGGCTTTTTTCTCATTTTCCCAATTTTTGAACTTTTGGAGCTTGGGGGAGATAATTTTATGAAACTTTTTCAAGATAAACTCATAGGATAAGTGATTTTAATCTAAAATCTTTGTTTTCCATCAAATATTTCGTGAATTCAACTTTAAATTTTTTGTTTTGAACTTCAATTATTATGGTTTCTTCAAGAACCTAAACTTTGAGTAAATTAATGATTTCAAATTCGTTTCTTGATCCATTTGTTAGGGGATTACCAACCACAAACTCCTTTTTACTTGTAGAATTTGATTTTTAATTCAAATTTCTATTATCTTTTTTATTTCGAAGTGACTTTTGGACATTTTTCCCCAGAATAAAAACTTGCTATATTGGTATGTTGGACAACTTTTGATGACTTCTTTTCATTTTCGATAGTCAAGAATCATTTCAAAGTTGATTTTTGAGATTTTTCCTCCGATAGAGTGTTCAAGTGTGATTTCGGCATTCAGGGTAGGTTTGACTATCATTCTTTAAGATTGAAATTAGATTATTGATTATTTTTATATCATAGACTATGGAATGAGATTGTATCATGATTTTGGGATTGTTGATCATATTGGGTTGCTTGTATGGTAGCTTTACTTTCTATTTTACTCTTTTTGTGACTATATACTTGTTAAATTTACCATGTTGGATATTTATAAGACTATTTTAGTTGTGATACCCGAGAAAGGGGTTGTGATCATGCCTTGAAACATGGATGCTTTCTGATTGAGTTATGAATTGTGGCATATTTTTGAGAAATAAATATCATTGCAAATGTTAATTGTGTATTATCAAGAAACATTTTCCCAAATTGTATAAATTTGGTGGTTTATCATAAATTGCTGAGCTTTGATATCTTTGATACCTTTGTGTAAGTGCTGAGATGATTGTTGCCTCTATACATATGTACTGATATGCATTCATCCACATACATCATATCATGAAACAGGGGATGTCAAGAATTATCGTCATGCCCCGGGAGGGTGCCCTTAGCATGACCGGTACTCAGAGACTATTGCTAGTCCCCAGTAAATAACTTGGCCTCATCGTCACCTCATACTCAATAGCGGAAGAAAAATTACTCAAGAAAAGACTGTAATGTAATTAAAGAAATAAGTCTTTATTTAAAAAGTTAATTTCCAATAAATAAGAGTTGGAAAAGGAACAATACTTAACATCCTTTACTTAATGTCTATGAAGCCTCTTCCTCTAACATCTAGATGGTATCACGACATGTCATGGTTATCAAACCCAAGGAAAAAACAAAGTACTAACTCAATCTAGATGATAAAAATATAAAAATCCTCTAAAAAACAAGGAGGTCTCACCGACTAGTTGAATGTGAGTTGATCCTCAACAAAGCATTTGTTGATGCTCTCTAGTACCTTCCTGTGCGTTATGAAATGATGCAATCTAAAGAGGACGTCAACACATGAAATGTGCGAGTCTCAAAAATGGATAAATGAAGTAGATATAGGTAGAATAATATAGAAGTAATATCAACTCAAAACATACTCAAATCGATTGTCAAATGTCTATCTAAAGCAAGAACAAAGAGTATACAAGTGACCCATCAACCAATCAAACCTCATCAATCAACTTAGATTCAACTCAATGGAACTTAACTCAACTTAATGGAACTCAACTCAACTCAACTCAGAGTAATCAAAGTGGGAACTTTCTGGGAATTTCTTTTATCCAACAACAATCACTTATGAGGTAGTGATTGTACAAAAGTCATTCTGATGTTTCCACAATCGTTCTGTACTTGCCATGCAAGGAACACATATGACCCATAAGGGATCTAACCTTTACAGTCCTCTATTGTTTCAGGGAATTTAACTCAAGAGGGGACCATGTGATGTACTTGCTCAATACTCATCCCACACTTGGTGATGTAGTTAATGAGTTCAATGGGACTCACTTTTACCTATTTTGGTGCTCGATACTCCTCTCAAGACTCAATGCTCATAAGACTCTTTCTCATATCAATTTAGCATTATAGAGGCAGTCATCAACTCAATCAGTCTCATAAAGACTCTTACCAACTCATAAACTCAACTCTAAAGTCTTTTATTATTTTTAAGGACTTTAACTCATCTCAATTAACTCAATTCTCATCTAAGAACTCATGGACTCAAATCATCAATAATAAGAAGTCTATAATACCCCCTAAATCTTTCTACCTAGTTTGGAGTAAATATGCAGGATAAGGTTGAGAAAGGACTGACAAAAATGTTACAGATTAGATTTACGAAACCCATTATGACACATAGAGAGGTGTACGAGTCGTAAATAGGGGTCTTCTGAGAAATTCCAACAACTTTGAATTTCAGGACCATTTAGAAACGAGATGAGTTTACAACTCGTAGGACCTATTAGACTCGTAGAAGAAGGTTCTATGGCAAATTTTAGAGAAGATCAATTTATAATCATATTGTTCACGAGGAGAGATTACGACTCGTAATGTGGGGTTTCGTATCAATTTCAAGAGATCTATATTTTTAGACTCTTCACCAACGACGGGCAATTGCAACTCGTAGGAGGACATGCAAGTTATGAACGGGGTCTTGTGGACCCTGCCATCAATTTTACTGAGGGGTATTTTTTTTCCTTTCTAACTCTTTTTAATTAAAACCCCTCATATTTTTAGACTTGTATAAGGTCTTAAAAATCCAACCCTATAGTGTTCATTCCCCCGTGTTTCACTTGAGTTTTCTTGAGAGGAAGAGGAGAAGAGAAAGAGGAGCGAGAGTTTCAAATCCAAGTGCAAGGATTGGTTGAGTTTTCATTATTACTTCAGTTTCCAGGTATGTAAGGCTTACCAAAGTGTGGAATCTTGTTATTTCGCACACCCTTTCACTTATTTGAGTCAAGGCTTTGGTATGAGATGATGTTTGAGAAATTTTACTACTTCAATACTAAATTCTTGTACTTATTATAAGATTTCATGATAATATATGAGATATTTTGTTGCATTGTATGATTTTCTACATGAAGTTATGATAGAGCTTTTCACTTGATAACATGATTCCTAAATTGCACGATTTCATGAGTGCTTGTGCATATCATAGAGTTGATAATGAGTCTGAGTATATGAGTTGAGTAGTTTGAGTATGATTGGATATGAGAAATATGTTACATGAGTCATACATGGCACTATGCATGAGCACCTTGCATTGCACTACTTGATGAGTAAATTAGATGAGTCTAAATGACAGTATGAGTATGAGTCGAGTTGATTGTTGCATTAATCATTTGAATTGATAAGTAACTGAGATGAGTTGAGATGAGATACCCCATAGGGTTGAGTTTTGAGTTGATTGATGAGTTAATTGAGGAGTCAAGCATATTTTATTCTTAGGGGGAGTATTGGGCATCGAGTTAGGTGATTGAGGAGTACCCCAAAACTACATTTGCCAGCATAGGATAGTCGTTTCAGTATAATACTGACTCTTGTTCTGCAAGTGGACACTCACTCAGGATCCGAGGGAGCGAGGTTGACGTTGATCGCCCTTTTCTGTGGCAAGTTAACAATAGGCATGGCAACACTGCTGATTTGTTATGCATCACCTAATTAAAGGTGGTGGAATAAGGAACATCATTTAGAGAAACTCCCAGAACATTGATTTGACCATTAGATTTCAAACTGATTCTATTTCACTAAGCCTATTTCAAAAGCATGATTTTATTGTAATACTTTAATATTGAGTTGAGCATGAGATGTTGAGTTAGGATGAGTGAGTTGAGCCCTAGTTTTCTTGAGTAAATTTATATACTAGTATATTCTATGTATTGACATCCATTTGGACCTATATCGTTTTATGATGCAGTTACAAGTGATAGAGGACTTCAACCCGCGTATTGTTGAGGTCCAGTTTAGTACACTTCCATAGTTGGTGAGCCCTCCTAACATTCTAGAGGAGCCTTGTTATCTTCTTATCATTGTTGAGCACTTTATTATTTTTTCTTGATTGAGGTATCCATGGCCTATCATGACACCATTTTAGATGGTTGAGTAAAGGTTCTATAGACGTTAGGGTAGAGTATTTAACAAGTATTTTGTATCTAAATTTATCTTCATTATAATCTATGATACAGTAGAGTTATGCACTTATTTATCTCTTTGATTATGTTGCCTTACTTTCTTAGTTATCCTTCCACTGTCGAGTTGATGTGATATGAGGCCAAGTGGTTCTCTTGGTGAATCAACAATGGTTCTTCAATTGCCGGCCACACCAAGGGTAAACCCCCGAGCTCGACAAAGTCATTTAGATAGAACTCATAAACTTAATTATGAAGACTTATAGGATCATCAAGCTTAAATTAACTCAACCTCATATTCACATCGAGATTTCAATCAACATGCTCAAATCAAGGCTCTAGACTCCATCCCTAGGTTCATTCATGCATGTTTTCATAAAATAACATATAGGGTTACACAATAACTCATTAAAAATATTCAATTCAAGAAAATAATTTTATGATGATCATATAAAAATACATGTAAATAAATATAATTTTAAAGAAAGTATTTCAAGAAATATGTATGTGGACTCATGGACTCTCAACTCCTCTATCACCATCTATGGGCACATGGGAGAATAATCTCATTCTTTAGTTTAGCCTTACATACTAGGACAAATGACATTACAATCAAAATTTGATGAATTCTAGCTTTCTTGGAGAAAATCCTTGATCTTGGTAGTTCTTTTAAATAGGAAGAACTTGGAAAGACATTGATTGTAGGAATGCTCTCTAATTCTTGAATTCTCGACTTAGAATCATTGGAGTTCTTGATGAAGAACTCTAATTCTTGAAGAAGAAGAATCAAGAAATCTTTTCTTTAAATACTTGAATTCGTTTTCTTGAAACCCTAGGTTATGATTTGACATTCTATTAGAGATTCATAAATAGATGAAGAAATTTAGGTTGTGTAGATTAAAATTTATGATGAATAACTTACTTTGAGGATGAATCTTGAAAGCTAATCTTAACTTGATGACTTTCTTGATGATTCTTGAGTGTTTATGTTTAGGAGTGAAAGAGAGGGTTTTACTTATGAAAAACTCACATTTTAGGCTTTTTGGGACCTTAAATAGACCCCCAAAGATTTTAGATAAAAGTATCCTAAACATAAAAAAATAATTTAATTTAGCTTATCCAAAAAGGATTCACATCAGATCCACAACGTGGAGCTATCGCAGATCTTTAGGTAGCTCTGTAGGTGTTGAGTAAAATGGTCATAACTTTCTACTCCAAAATCTGATTAAGGTGAAATTGGATACGTTGGAAAGCTGATTCAATGATCGTTAATTTCATATATTACCGATCACCTAACTCATTATATTTTAGGAGATATGGTCATTTGAATTTGACCCTTCTATCAACTTATATGAAAACTTAGTCGGTAGAAATTCTTTGGACTTAACTTGATATAAAAGATCCCTTATGACTCTAAATCACATCTAGTATACTTTAAATACTTAGGAATTGACCCTAGCATGTATATACAACTTTAAAATCATTGGTACACCTAACATTTATAAAATCTTCCATTGAAACTCAAATGCTAAGAAAGTGTTTAGCTTAACTTCATACTAGAGAGTTCGCTTGACCTTCGATCATGTTCAATTCTATTCCCATACTAAGAAATTCACTATACCACCTATTCTTAATAAAGAATCATTAATTAAAATCCTATATTATATAAAGAATTACTTAGTCTTAGCTTTAAAAAAATGGGATGTTACAATTATGAAAATATGTTTTTATAAGAAAATGAGGCACCTTTAAAATCTTTGACCATGAGCTAGGTGAAAATGAGGAAGAGATATTAAGATTATGATTTTTTAAAACAAAATGCGACACCTTTAATATTCTTTACAATAAGCTAGGTGGCAAGGAGGATGGGATATTCTGATTGTGATCAGGTATATTGTCTGCGAGATCCAATAGACCTTGTCTAGTAAGCTCAACTTGACTATTGTATATGATGGCCTGTGCGAAAATCTTGATTCTATTGTAGCACCCATGCTTTTTATCATACTATTTTATTACATTACATGATATTGATTTGGAGTGTTTGACTTACTTGATTATGATTGAAATTACTTGAGCTTATGTTACTTCGTCCATGTTGTTTTATTTATAAATTAGCGGCACTGATGTTAGACTGGGATTTTCTGTGCGCAAGTGGAAGTTTTCCTAGTTTGTTGCGTGATTTAATCAACTCCTAATATCTAGTCGGTCAAACTTACTAGGTACATATGGATTGTACTTACCCTTACTTTTGTTTTCCTTTTTGGATGCAGATTCTAGTCAAGGTCATCCTCATGGTAGCTGATTATTCCAGATCCTATACCTTATTTGGTAGTGAGATCTAGTGCTCAAGACCATTACTAGGATTATGTTTATTTATAGTCCTTTCTTTTATTAAAAGACTGAGTTATATGTACTATTCTAGAGTTTTTTTTAGATATTCTTTATATTTATGACACTAGGTTTTGGGTTATGTCATTATTGTGTTACTTTTTTTTGTTGTGACTTGACTTTCCTTTTGGAAGTCTCGCATGTGTTTTATTTCTTAACCTACACATCAAGTTGGGTTTTAGGATGTGCGCCAACATGACCTCGCTGTCTTGGTCATGATAATTTGGTATTAGAGCCCTAGATTAACAGGTCTCATGAGTTAAAGAGAAAGATGTCTAGTAGAGTTTTGCAGATTAGTACACATATGTCCATATCTATGTTTGAGAGGCTATAAGATGCTTATTAGGAGAAATATATTCCATTGATTCCTTTTGTGCAATTCATTCATACCAAAGTGTTATGTACCTTAAGTATACTCTTTCTACATAAATGGTGAAGGCTAAAGCCAGAGTTGTTGATGATAAGTTAAATGAATAGGCGAGGGATCTGGTAGAGTTAGAGGCTGAGGATAGGGGTGTGGAAAAATCGAACTGACCAATATACTGAACTGATAAAAATGTTATTGGTTTATTATTCTTGGGTTATTAGGTCTCCGATTTTTAATGGTTTTGAAAAAAAATTATTGGGTTATCGATTCGATATTGGTTTTTTTTATTGGGTTATTAGGTAAATCGATAATCCAATAAGATTATAATAAATTATAATTTTACCCCTTCATAAATATTATATATTAGTAATTTAATAGTACTATGACACTATTGTAATACTTTACATATTTTAACCTTTATAGTACTTAAGTGATTAGTTATCCACTTTAGTATTATAGTTTTTAATTAAGTAATTATAGCTTTTACATGTTTATAAACATAGTTTTCGTACTATATCTACCTTTTATTAATGTAAATTCTCATTATCATTCTTATTGGATAAATCAAAAATTGAATCATTAAGGACTTAAAATCGATAAAACAAAAACTGATAAAAAATTATTATATTGGTTTTTTATTGGTTTAGTATATTTAAAAATTGAAAATTGATAAATCGAACGAATAATGTACAAAATTCAACTGAACCGACTGATGCATACCCTTAGCTGAGGACAAGCAAGAAGAGTAGCACTAGCTTAACTATGGGATAGAGAGGACTCGTCGAAGCCTATTCATAAGCATAAGGATGAATTTAAGGAGCAATCTATTTAGCCAGGTAAGCCTTAGATAGTCCCAGATGGTGTAGCAATATTAGAGGAGTTGCTTCTTTGATTATTAACGAGATTGGATAGTGCTCCTTTTACTAGTTTTCTTCTGTGTAACTTCAAGCTCTCCTATGCTAGTGCTTCACAACTGATTCAGGGTCGTAGTGTAGGGTTATACACTCCTGGTTCATCTTTAGTTCCTTCAATTGCACCTCCTAGATTTACTACTCTACCAATTTTTGCTAGTGTATCCATGTCCTTATCTAAGTAAAAGAGCTTTGAGCAGTTTGTTAGATTGGCTCCTTCAAGAAGTGATGGTACAATAAGTAATGGAGTAATCTGATGTTCAGTCTCCAATAAGAAAGCGATCGCTGTCAGCAATTAACCTAACTTAAGGTTAGGATCAAATTCACAGGGAATAAGGTGCCTGACTACAAGAATCCACTACTAATCTTTTCAAGCATAAATAACTAAAATATCTAATGGGATGAGGGGAATTCAAAAAAAAGTAAAATAAACACTAAACAAAGATGCGAGGAAACACTCAGTTTTGGGGACAACTTGGAAATTGTGTTCATAATGGTTTATTGACTCGATTTCCCTAGACAACATAACTACAATTTGAAATTCGCATGTAAGATGGTAAATTAGGTTCTTCCAGCCTTCTTTTGAAGGTGAAGGTCGAATTTCACCATGGCACTTGGTCGGACACCATGGTGTGCCAACTAACTGTAACCAATTGTCGCAATCAACCTCCCCTTGGACAGGTTAGGTTGATAAGATAAGAACACATCAATCGAATCCTGTCACCTACTTCCTTTTCCCATTCATCATTACCTAGGTCGGGCTAGTGATAATAGGTGGGGTTTGGTGTTATCCACCACCAAACAACAATCATAATGAAGGAAAATAGACAATATATGCAAATCCCAATCATAAAAATGCAATAAACCTAAGTTATTTCAAATAAACTACCGATGATTCCCATAACCCCAAGTTGTAGGTGCTTAGATACTCATGGCTAAGGCAAAACAAGCAAAAATGCATATGCAAGACATAAATGAAAGATTTTACGAAGAACCTTGAAGAGTGTAGGAACCAAAAGTTGCAAAACCAAAATCTTGATTGATCAACGATGAGTATAAAGCAATATTTGCAATTCCTAAAATAGGTTTTCCAAGAGAAAATAATAAACTAATCTTAAACCCTAAAATATTCTTGAGAGAATTTTCAATGGAAAGTTCTCTCTTCTCAAAATCTGGAATCTCCAATCCTCCTTAAAAAAGACTAACTTAAGATATTTATAGTGTTTATAAGTAAACCCTAAAAATAACACAGAAAAGACAACTGGCAGCTGGTACGCGTTGCAGGTACAACTCATAGGGTGACCTATGAGTCATAGTCAGGGTCTCGTATCAGGTTCTTGGCATCTTAGACTAAATTGGTACGACCTACAGGTACGAATCATTGCTTGAGCTACGACTCATATGTTCTTCTCATTGTTTTGGCCCTTAGTTTTTGTTCTAACATTTTGGCTCTCTTATTCCTGCTACGAGTCGTGGTGAGATTACCACTCGTAAGGGTGAACTCTACTTATCCCTGAATCTTTCTGCTTAGCCCTGAATCTTTACTACTGATCAGCTGGTCATTTGTATTACATGTTGTGTACAAATTATACAGTAAAGATAAATTGATAAAAGGAACATAAAGTACATGATCCCACAGTACAACTAAAGGTGATCTGTTATCTTACACCAGTGCATGGTTTCATTTGAGCTGTTACTTCATATATAGTGTTTCCTGTATTACATATTCAATACATTATCTCATACTGACGTCCCTTATGAGAAATCTGCATTTCATGCTACAGGTACAGGTACTAGTAGATCACTCCAGTAAGAGTACAGGATATCCAACTATCATTACCAAGCCCCAGGTTGCTTTGGAACTTTGTGCATCTAGAGCTTATATTTTTGTATTATATAGTTAGTTGAGGAGGGGCCTGTACCGATCCTTATTAGATACTTTTCTTTATCTAGAGGCTTTGTAGACTATATAAATTAAAATATGGTCATGTCTCGTACTTTAAACACCGTGGCCCCAATGACCTAGCCATATGCATCTCCTTTTGGCTTGTTATCACTGTTTACTTTCTTCAAGGCATGTTGAACATAAGAATCCCTTATAATATGTATAGAAAGCGCATAGATACAGGTTGGTTCTCCCGCGCCTTATCGGCAATGGGTGTCAGTCCGCCCTAACAAAACATTACGCATGACACGTCGCCTATCATGGTACCCATGCTCTAGTCATGACTAGTAGAGGCTTCATAGACTGATAGATAGTGTTTTAGTATCTCTTTTAGATTATCAATTTCTCAGTTGAATTGTTTCATTTTAATTTCAGATATGAATTCGTTAGTAGTGTTTACTTCTAGCCTCCTATTATGGTTTAAGTCTTTTGCTGAGCAAAGTAGCAAGGCCAAGCGGTTCGCTTAGGGACCAGAAAAGGTTTTCGAGTGCTGGCCACATCCAGGGTGTAGACTTGAGTTATGACAAACTTGGTATTAGATCACAACATTCAAGCATACTAGGGTGTCTATGAAGTCGTGTCTAGTAGAGTCCTTATTATTGGTGTGAAGCACACCACAACCACAACGGGGAGGCTACATGACATTAAGAAGTGTTAACCTTCTTTTGTATTCCATTTTGTGCTTTGGAGTTTAACTCAGATTAAATCCCTTCTAACTCGTGTGTTCACATATTATTTCAAATCATGCCCTCAAGAAGACAGAATGTGAATTGGGTTGAACCACAAGTTTCTGAGGGGCCAAAAGGCCCAGTTATATTTGTATAGCAGCCAAAACAGGCTGATATCTGTAATTCTGAACTCAACAGGCTATTCAGACTCTTGCTCAGGCAGTGATAGCACCAAGGGCTTGGCACAAAGTGGACAGACAAGATGCTCCCAACACTTCTAGGATTCATGATTTCTTAAGGATGTACCCACCAAAGTACACGGGTCAACACTAAAGGATGATCTATGAGTTGTAGAAAGTATTGCAGGTTATGCACGAGGCTAATACCGAATATGTGGGGTTAGTTGCTTACCAACTTAAGGGAATGGTAAGAGTTTGGTATAATCAATGGAAAAAGAATAGGAGAGAAGGTGCACCACTAGTAAGCTAGGTTGTGTTTGAGGAGGCCTTCTTGGGTCATTTCTTCTCGCGAGAGATGAGAAAAGTGAAAATGCATTTGTAACACCCCAAATATTTTTTAAACTAAGACCAAGTCATCCTTCATATTATATAGGATTTTAATTGAGGATTCTTAACTGAGATAGATGTTAAAGTTAATTTCTTAGTATGGGAATAGAATTGGAGTTGATATGAGGTTGTAGTTCTAATGTATGATTTTA
>JAOTQJ010082232.1:0-46356 GCA_025642045.1 Solanum sejunctum
TGCTGTGTGGTAGCAGGATCTGTTATGGCAATTTCTGTCAAACTTGCATCATCATTATGGTCTGTCATATTTTCTTTCTGCTGATTTAGGTCAAGGGAGAGATCCTTGTGAGCTCTAGATCGGGTAAAATATGGATGATCGGCCAGCTTATCAATATAGATCAATTCTAAATTACCTGTCAAAATGAAAACAACTCAAAAGCAAACAAGTTAGTTTTTTCAGATTAGTAGGTAATACACATATCGATAAGCACATAATTGTTGCTTTATCTGAGAGCAAACTAGCTCACGTATACAGGAGAATAGGGAGGACTTTATTAGAGATGGTTTATGAGAAAGATTTGATTTGTGTCAGATGTAGATTGGAGAATGTGCTTCTGGAGAGGTAGGGAAACATTGACTTCTGGAGAGACAAAAAAAATGCTTTTTGGAGAGTTAGAAACATATATTCTGAAAATCTACGGGGAATACCCCTTGTTTTTGAAAATTTGAAAGAAATAAATTTTTGAGAATCTGGAGAGAATACATTTTTGAAAATCTGGAGGGAATACACTTTTGAAAATTTGGAGGAAATATGATTTTGAAAAATTAGAAAGAACTATGCTTTAAAAATCTGGAGCGGAACCATGCTTCGAAAAGCTGGAGGGTCTTCTGAAAATCCGAAGGAAATACGCTTCTGAAAATTTGAGGTAAAATATATGCTTCTGAAAAGCCAGGGAGAACACATGCTTTTGAGAGGCTAGAGGATCAAGCCTAAAAGGCTGCCTACGTATCTCATGAAGGAGAAATCAGACCTTACGTAGTTCGAAACTCGGATGTCCTTTAATGAAAGATTCGTATTTGTCGAATAAACTTTTAGAATGTTGAGAGGAGATTGATTTTTGTTGAGGAACTTGAGACTTGAAGAATATTTGGAAGGACATTTGATAATGACTTGAGACACAAAGAGTATTTGGACGACTTTGATATGTTGAAGGGCTTTAAAAAATTTTGAAAATAATGGGCTAGAAAACTCCAAACAAAGCAACACATTCACACAAACAGTTATAAAATTCATCACATAAACAAGTATTGTGCATCCTAAACAGATATGTGACCCATTTTGTGCCAAGGGTGGGCCTAGCGATTTGAAGGATATATATGCAATTAGACGTTCCATTGCCCCAAAAATATTTGTACAAACTTGATAAGTAAACTCAATAAGGATATATAATACGGGAAGGGGATACAAAATTAATCAGTCCTACGCTGGCGTACAATTCTAAACTAAAACTTCATGGGATAATTCTTCTTCTTGGGCTTCTCGGCATCTCCAAATGACCTACGAACAAACCTATATTTAATTAACATATATTAATAAAATGACTCCCAACCCCCGGGGACAAAGGTTCATCAAATAACATATACATCCTTCAAATATAAACAAATAAGCATGATCGTCCATTTGGGCCGGGGGCCACTATGAACTCAAGGCGGTCTTTCTAATGGGCTCAACGCCTAACGTGTTGAGTCATCCTAGGCCAATGCTTAGATCGTAGGGATTTTGGCTCTATCCTAGTTATCTAAGAGTGGGTTTGAATAGACCGAGTACCCAAGCGGACAACCTGAGCTGGAAACAATGACAAGCATTAGACGAACCAACAATCTTGCCACTTATTCCAAGGGTTACATATTTGAAGATCTGGCTGTGGACTGGCACAAACCGCCCTTCCAAATACGGAAAAATAAAAAAAATGAAGATGCCATGAAATGCAAATGACAATTTAATATTGAACTAAAACAGATAAAGCAAATAACAAAACATAGCAAGTAATTAGTCAAGCACATAATCTAATCGTTAGAACCTAATTAAATTCCCCGGTGGAGTCGTCATTTCTGTTATACCAAAAAATGGCTTTTCTTGAAAAGAAAATAATTTAAAAATCAAAAATCAATTCAAACTCAATTAATTTGAGAAAAATGAATTCTCAAAATTCGAAGGAAAAAAACACAGAGTCGCCACCTAATTTTACGGATAATTTGGAAACCAATAAATATTTAAAAAGATCTAACAGAAAAATCCTTTTAAATCCAAAGAACGAGTTCGAGTTCACATTTCCACTTCGAGAAGATTTTACGCACTCGAAATGGCCGCTAAATGCGGTTATCCAACGATTAAGTATTGACTAATTTTGACTTGGAAAAGGTTGACTTACTTTGAATTTTAAGTTGTTTTGGAAAGACTTCGACCCAAATTGAAAAGATTTGACTAAACTCAACTCAACTAAAAGCATTTGACTAGTCTTGCAAGAATTGACTTAAATCTGAAAATTAAACTAAAAAAATGTTAAAATCACATTCTTATATTTTATTTATTTTATTCTTTTCCTTTCTTTTTTTTCTTTTTATGCAAACATTTCTTCAAAATAAATAAATAAATAAATAAAATAAGAATAAAAGGAGATTAGGTGAAATGATATAAATAGTTTTGACAACGTTGGGGAATTTAATTAGATTAATAACCTAGCAAAATGTTAACATCTAAACAAATAAAAATACATAAACAAAATGATGTAAGAAGAGAGTGAAAGTGGTCCTTTATCTCGTTGAGACTTTTGATCTTCTCTTGGGGATTTGGTTGACTCGAAGAAGAGGGAATTTGGACCTCCATGGTCCATGACAAATTCAAGAATGAGGAGTCCAACGTGAACTCGGAGTATTGTTCATGCAAAGAAATAAAATTATGGATTAGCAAGAGACCCAAAAATAATCTGACAACATGACGGGACCATATAAACAGAATGAAAAGCAAGACATTGGCTTGTGTTTATAGAAAGTACTATAACTTCAGCAGCGAAAGGAGACAACAGCAGCCAAATGATCAAATAGTTATTCGATTACTTGTAGAATTTTAAGTCGACACTACCTGAGATCACACATCATATTCAAATTGTCGCTTAGAAAGAATTGTTCATACTAAGCCAAAAACGGAGAAGATAACGGAGCCAAACTAGATCGGCTTACAGTTCAAACATACCTATGTTATAGCCAAAACAGACCTATACTAGAAACTCAACATTTGAGAGAAACATAATGAAGACAACAAACTAGCTCTTATGTTATCAGATGAAGTATACTCTAGTTCACACGTGAGGACATGGATGAGAGAGTCATAGCTACTACAGCAGGCTACTATTCAAATTGATCAACAAAATAAAACTGCTACCAGGGAAGCCAGAATGTTGATATTTTAACTAAGCTTTTCGGCTTGTTGAACCAAACATGCATCATATCATGAAGAACTAAACAACATTTAGCAGTTTAACTTAGTAGAGACATATATGTTATCACTTGAGACCCAAAGTTTAGTTCCAGGCAAAATCAAACAGAAAATAAGACAAACAACTTCAAAAGCATACTGGGTAGTTTGTATTTACAAGAAAATTGCCAACAACATCTTAAGGAGATGGAACAAACACTAAAGTGAATGATTTAGATATCAAGATATACTTTTGAACACTACAGCAGGTAACCACGACATTCTCAATAATTTTGCAGTGAGCTGAACAAGATGTAGACAATATACTTAGTCAAATACAGTCATTTTGACATGCGTCTGCACGAATATTCACTGTTCACACAACTAACAACAAAATCACAGTTAACAACAACAGGAAAACACAATACACCTCCGATCAGAACAATCAACAACAATAACCACAGCATCTACCCAATAACAGTGGAGTTCAATCAAGACGAGCAGAGACGTAAACATGATGACTTCGATATAACTATGACATTCACATTATAGTTATAGATATGTATTAACGACCAACAATAGCAGCATCACGACATTAACTTACTACAATAGCAATTTCCAGTCCGTAAGCCTAAACTCGAACAGAACACTTTGATACAAATTTGCCTGTCACATATGTAAAACTCGAAAGTAAAGCGAGATTGGAGTATTACCTTTTCTGGGGCAGCGAACTGGGATAACAAGCTTAAAAATGAACTCGACACCCCAAATAGAGTTTTTTTCAAATTCCTCGACTCAACGACCAGATGCTATGGTTTAAATTTTTGAATCGACGAACCAGGATAGTCAGCTATGGAACGTTTAGAGCTTTAAATAGATGCCTGTTGCAGCCATGGATTGGAACTATACGATTTTTTAGAAATCGAATGGCTATGGAAACCAGCCATGTTTTCTACTCTGGTTTTTGATTATTTTGTTTTGTTTTTATTTTTGTTTTTGTTTTTGTTTTTGTTTTTGTTTGCCGCCTCCCTATTCTTCCCCTGTTGACGGCCTATCGCCCTAAAATGACAAAGAAGAGGGGGATTATATAGGGGGACAATTTCGAATTCAAATTTGAAAAAAGTGTTGGTTGATTCCCACTTAGATTCGTGTGGGGGACAAGAACATTGGGGGTGCAGGTTTACAGGGAAAGCGTTGGGTTTTGTTTGGAGAAACGGCGCCGGGTGTCTGTTTTTTTTCACTGGTTTCGGCTTTCATTGATTTTTGGTGTGGAAAACGAAGAAGACGAAGAAGAAAGGAAGAAGGAGCATGTGGGTAATGGGAATGGGGATTTGAAGAAGGAGATGAAGGTGGAAAAGAGAGATGGACGGCGGCGCTGGTTTGGTTTAGGGTTTCTGGTTTTTGATTTTTGAAGGGGAAATGGAGAAGAAAGGTTGGGAGAGAGAGAGATATCGGGCGTGTGAGGGCCACGCGCCTGTAATAATTTTTTTTATTTTTTTATTTTTTTTAAAAATAATGGTATAAAATCGTTAAAACAAAAATAAGACTCGATAATTAATTTGACACCGTGGAGGGTAAAAATTGTGTGTCAACAATGTGCATTACTGACCATTACCTATAAGTCCCAACACAACTTCCCCTTTGCCAAACTTAGTTGATTAGACGACAACACATCAATTTAATCTTGTTAATCAATCTCTTTTCCTATTCATTACTACCTTGGTCCAGTCAATAAAACTAGGCAGGTTTTATTGTTCTTTACGGCTAGAACACATGCAAAACAAGGAGAGTTAATTAATATATGCATATACACCTTCCATGAATTTTAAATTATCTAGTTTTACTTTATGAGTTCTTTATGGTTTCCACAACCCTAGTTGTGGATTTAGCTACTAATGTTTTTTGTAAATGAAGAAATTATGAATTAAGAATACATAATTGAATACTTGCACAATTGAATTAATATCAAGCAAATCGAAAGTCAATGGAAATCATAAGCTTGAAGATTAAATTGAAGCACAAGTTTTCTCAAAGACTCTCTTACAATATTTTCTCCCAAAGTATTGAGTTCTTTGAGTCCAAACCCTAAAAGTATTGATAAGTGATGTCCCTCCCTAAATAATGACCTAAAAAACCAATTTATAGTAATTACAATTAAGTCATAAACTAATAAGGAAAATTGGTCAGCAAATTACATGAACGTACTCTATAACTTATAGTGTCTTCTACAGCTCATAGTCAGGGTATCGTAATAAGATATTGGGATTTCAGACTTCTCTTCTATGATATCCTTTTACAACTTGTAAAGAGGTTTAAAAATAGCAAAAGGGGCTCTTATTATAACACCCCACCTCTTACAACACTAGTACTATGCAAATGAAACATGTTATGGCTTTTCAAATTAGCATCAATTTTTAAAAAGTACTTAAATCTCAAACTAGAGGGTGATATGTATATCTAATACTGAAGAGCGTCGAGTGTGAATAAGTTTTAAGTGAAATTGAGGAGATCATGAGCCTAAATGAAGTGGTATAAGTGAGGTGTTTGTAGGACTTAGGAAGCTAGCAGGTGAGTCACCAATTTGCTTAGCTTAAATTTGCTAGCTAAACGGAGATGACGACTGATGTCGAAATTGTACAAGTCCAATTATGGATAAAGTCTGTGTAAGTGTGTAAATTTAGCCTATGTTTTATCATAAAAAATGACATTTATTTTCAGCCCAAGATGAACATAAAAAGGGCCCAAGTACATCACAACCCACTTGACTATTTGGCCCAAACTAAGTGAAGAGAAATTAGGAAAATGGGCATTCAAGGCCCATCAACTTTAAAACCCAATTAGGAATAAGTAAAAGGACCAAGTTGCTGCATCACCACCTTGATAATATGATTCTTGAAAACATAAAAGAAATTCATCCAAAAGGCATCATTAAAAATGCTTACAAGTAGCACCTTTAAGTCATTCTTAACTTGGAAAAAAATCAGCTTTCACAAGCTTTCTCTCTACACTTTCTTAACCTAGCAAAGTAGCCACAAGGAGACTTTTAGGGTTCTTGGAGAATCCCTATACCTTTAAGGTAATGGTAAGTAAGTTTACTTATATGTTTAGTATGGTTTTCGTATGAAAAACAAGAGTCTAAGTTGATTATACCTTTGCTGAAATTGTTGGACAGCATGTGTTCCAAAAGTTGTTGTATATTTTTCTTGTTTATTTGGAAGCTTTTCTCTTTTTGGCTGGATTGATTATGAAGTAAGGCTACTATTATTAATTATTGTTGGTTCTATAATGAAGTATAAAGTCTGCTACACCATTTATATAGTCCGTGAAAGTTAGTTCTTGTGAGATATCATAATTGCACTCGTAATAGGAACTTGTAGGCTGATTGATTGAGGACTATGGTCTCATGTCCTCCACCCATTTTGAGGACTGATTTTGAACTATTATAGGACTAGTTTTATTTGTATATATTGTGGGTACTATTTGGTTAAAGTTGGAATAGGTTTGGAATTGTCGATGTCAAAATATAGCGAAGGGATGTAATGTAATGTTGCCTATCTGTATGTTGTGTAGAATTGTTATGCGTTGTGCCTTGTGGGTTATAGTAGGAGTGTTGTGGCACTAAAACAGGATATACATGATATGTATATGAGAAGTTGTATTAGAAAATATGAGTAGGGGTGGAAAGGTTGAAAGAATACACCCAGATTTATAATTATCCGTTTGCTGTCCTATGTTAGTTTTTATGATATTGGGTTGCCCAGAAGTGTTTCTTTGTTTCTAATACTAGTGTTATTTCCTAATATATAGTAGATAAATATTTGAGGGAAAAAATGATCACTCCAAGGTAGTAATGAGGTCATACAACGAGGTATGTAAGACCACTTGATTTCGTATTATTTGGCATGAAACATAGAACCCTCCTTAGCACATAAGGGCACATACCAACTCTGAAACAACTATTAACCATGTCTCAACTCTTTTACAAGTTCATATGCTTCCAGACATAGTCATCTTTAAATTTACAAACGAACTTGGATTCCAATACACATGAGTTCATTCTACTAAGTAAAGTTCATGTGTTATTCTACCTCCTATGCATTTCATTATTTGTGTAACCTACTCCTTTCGGTATGGAGTTGTCTTTTATGATTATTTACATATCATATGTTTTACCTACAGTCCTACAACTCTAATATTATGACTACTAAAACAATCATCTCAAAGGTAATTGAAAGATAAATTAAAGTATATTGCTTGTTGATAGGTGGTAACCTGAGGTGTGGAAGAATCACCTAGCCAGGGTCGATCCTATCATGAAGGGGTAGCCAATGGGTGAAAGGAAAAGCCTAGCCAGTGCCAATCCCAAAATAGATTTATCACTGATCAGTTGGTCATTTTTATTAGTTGTTGTGCATATATTATACATTAAAGCTAAAGTAATAAAAGGAACATATATTACATGATCCCATAGTATAACTAAAGGTGGTCTCTTATCCTACACCAGTGCATAGTTCCTTTTGAGTTATTACTTCATATATAGTATTTCCTGCCTTACATATTCAGTACATTATATTGTACTGACATCCCTTACGGGGGACCTGCATTTCATGCTCCAGGTACAGGTGCTAGTAGATCTTTCCAGTAGGAGTGCAGGATATCCAGCTACTATTACCATACTCTAGGTTGTTTCAGAGCTTTGTGCGTCTAAAGCTTATATTTTGTAATGTATAGTTAGTCGAGGCGGGGCCTACTCTGACCAATATCAGATACTTTTTCTTATCTAGAGGCTTGTAGACTATGTTAATTAAAGTGTGGTCATATCTCGTACATTTGAAATGGTGGCGCTAACAGCCTAACCATATGCATTTCCTTTTGGCTTGTTATTACAGTTTACTTTCTTAAAGGCATGTTGACTATAGAAACCCCTTATAATATGTATAGAAAGTGCATAGATATAGGTGGATTTTCCCGAGCCTTATTGGCAATGGGTGCTGGTCCGCCTTAATAAGACCTTGGGCGTGATAGAAGTGGTATCAGAGCGGGTCATCCTATGGAGTCTATAAAGCCTTGTCTATATACAATTTTGTTTATCAATGTGTTATGCACCACATCTATAAGCAAGAGGCTACATGGCATTTCAGAGTTGTTACTTTCTTTTTATTCTTTAGATCGTGCCATAGAGACAAGTGTAATAGGTGCATTGTGTCTAATCTCTAAATTGTTTTGTACAACATGTATGCTATAAACCAGGAAAAACAAAGGCAAAGGGAAGGAAGTAGAAGTGGTGGTTGGTATACCAGTTGGGTAAGACAGTGAAATGAGGCTCAAGATGAGTCTTTGTCGAAGACATCTCTAACTCTTAAAGTTCCTGATGACCCAGGAAGTAGTAAAATTCCTCCATAACCACTTATTGATGCTTCCATATAGGATGTGAGAAATTCAATCCAACTATTGACTCGTATAGTTGCTTGCCAAGGTTAAAGATAGGAAGTCCAGTTATAGGTGTAGGTGGTACGAATAGGGAAGTCATCACTAGGATATATGACTTCCTTAATTTGGACTCTCCATCCTTCACTAGATCAGATAATAATAAAGATCCCCAACACATTATTGACCAGATTTAATGCACTTTGGATGTTATGCATGTAAATGGTACAGAAGCTGTCGAGTTAGCGACATATAGGTTGAAAGGTGTGGCTATATTGTGGTATGAAGCTTAGAAGCAATCTAAGGGTGTAGATGCACCTCCAACTACATGGAATTAGTTCAAAGAGGCATTTATTTACCACTACTTGCCATTAGAGATCCGAGTAGCCTGTGCAGATTAGTTCTTGAACCTCCACCAAAGGAATTTGAGTTTGAGGGAGTATAGCCTTCAATTTAATTCCCTGGAGGTCTGCTCCTAATGTAGTTGCTACTATGACAGATAGAGTTCATTGATGTATGGATAGATTGGATATGTATCTGATCAAAGACTGTACCATTGCTTCCTTAAACAAAGACATGGATATAGAGAGAATGAAAGATTTTGCAGAAATTGAAGGATCAAAGGCAAAGGAGAATGACACAAGAGTTAGAAAGGGCACAGTCCAAGAAGGCCCGATCTACAGGGCAGTTTACACTATCTCAAGGTGAGTTTAGGCCATTGTTTTCTAACAGACCTCTTAGGCCATCATCCTCCTACTCTGCAGCCATTACTCCACCACAACTTCAGGCGTCTAGGAGAAATCAATTTAGTCCATGAAGTGAAGGGCAAGGCGCTCAGATAGTGGGATATTCAACAGGCCAGCAAATAACCCCTATGCAGCCTTATAAATAGTGTGGAAGAAGTAATTCAAGTTTACATCATGTTGGAACAGATACTTGTTATTGGTGTGGTGCACCAGGGCATATCATATGAGATTGCTAGAGGAAGTGTATGGGTGATATAGCATAATCTACTAGATTAGTTGTTGTATTATCGTTAGTTCCTCGAATAAGTTGGTGTCAACAAGAACCTACGTGTAGTGGAAGAGGTGTAAGAGGGGCATCTAGCTCTAACAGAGCCCATAATCACACTTATGCTCTAGGGAGTCGGCAAAATTTGGAAGCTTTACCCGATGTGGTCACATGTACATCGTCTATCTTTTAACATAATGTATATACATTAATTGACCTTAGTTCTACACTATCATACATCACTCCATTACTTGTTTGGAAGGTTGAGAGAACACCCAAGTTGTTCAACAAACCATTTGAATTGTCTATACCAACCGGTGAATCTGTTATGGTTAGAAAGGTCTATTATGACTGTGTAGTTACTGTTTCTGACCGTGATACATTGGCTGACCTTATTGAGATAGAAATGGTGGATTTGATGTTAATAATTGGTATTGATTGGTTAGGTTATTGCTATCCCACGGTGGATTGCTGAACTAACAGAGTGCATTTCCACTTTCCTAATGAGGTAGTTCTTAAATAGGAAGGCAATGTTGGGGCACCAAAGAGTAAATTTATCTCCTATTTTAAGGTAAGAAAGATAATATATAACGGTATATATGTCATTTAGTTAGAGTAAGAGATACGGAGATAGAATCGCTAACTTTTCAATCAATTCTAGTAATGAATAAATTTGCTGATGTGTTTCCTAAAGATCTTTCAGGCTTACCTACAGAACGAGAGGTAGATTTTGGTATTTACTTACTTCCAGGCATTCAACCTATTTCCATCCCCCATATAGAATAGACCCGGCAAAATTGCATGAATTAAAAGAGTAGTTCAAAGACTTATTAGAGAAGGGTTTTATAATACCTAGTGTGTCCCCTTGGGGTGCACCAGTGTTATTTGTATGCAAAAAAGGATGGCACCTTGAGTGTATCGACTATCGATAATTGAATAGGGTGAAAATTAAGAGTAAATACCCCCTCCCTAGGATTGATGATTTTTTTGATCCATTACAGGGTGACAAATGCTTTTCAAAAATTGATTTGAGATCAGGTTATCACCAAGTGAGGGTCAAGGAGAAAGATATACCTAAGACTGCTTTCAGAACATGCTATGGTCACTTTGAATTTCTTATTATATTATTTGGGCTAACGAATGCACCATTAATTTTTGTGGATCTGATGAATAGGGTATTTAAGCCATTCTTGGATGTGTTTGTGATAGTGTTTATAGATAACATTTTGGTATATTCAAGATTAGAAAAGGACTATGCAAATCACTTATGACAGGTGTTATAAGTTCTTCGTGATCGACAGATATATGCCAAGTTTTCTAAATGTGAATTTTGGATAAAATCAATTGTATTTTTGGGTCATATTCTGTCTGATGAGGGAATAAGTGTTGATTTACAAAAGATAGAGACTGTGAAAGATTGGTCGTGGCCAATAACACCCACAAAAGTTCGTAGCTTCCTAGGCTTGGTAGCTTATTACAGGAGGTTTTTTGAAAGTTTTTCTTCTATTTCTGCACCTCTAACAAAGTTGACACATAAAGCAACCAAGTTCTAATAGAATGATGCATATGAAAGGAGCCTCTAGGAGCTTAAAAATAAGTTAACTTCTGCACCTGTGCTAGTACTTCTAGAAGGACCGAGGGGTATGCAGTGTATTGCAATAGTTTAGAAGTTTGCTTAGGATGTGTACTGACACAGTATGGTAAGGTAACTGCTTATGCATCTAGACAACTACGACCACATGAGAAAAACTATCCAACACATGATCTTGAGCTAGAAGCGATTGTGTTTGCTATAAAATTATTGTGACACTATTTGTGTGGGGTTGAAGTTGACATATATACTGACCATAAGAGTTTGCAATACATCTTTAAGCAGAAAGACCTAATCTTAAGACAACGGTGATGGCTTAAGCTAATAAAGAATTATGATGTTGATATACTTTACCACCCAAGAAAAGCAAATGTGGTAGCCGATGCTCTGAGACATAAGGCAAGCAAAAATATTGGTGATCAAGCCACGATAAGTCAAGGAGTGGCTAAGGATCTACGATAACTAGCTAATTTGGGTATTCACCTACTTGAAACTTCCAAGGAAGGGGTTGTTGTGGATAATGCTGCAGAGCCTTTATTGGTAATGGAAGTGAAAAAAAGATAGTTCGAGGATCCTATTTTATGACGACTTAAGGAAAAGGTATGTTAGGGTATAATGAAGGGCTTTGAAATTACATAAATTGGAGTACTTTATTGCCAAAATAGATTATGTGTGCCTGATATCAATGGATTAAGAAAAAGGATAATGGAAGAAGCCCATCTCTCCCGATATTCCATCCATCCATGAAAAACTAAGATGTACCATGACCTGAAGAGAATGTTTTGGTGGGGAGGCATGAAAAAGAACATTGCAGAAATTGTGGTTCAATGTCCAAATTGCCACTTATTTAATTTGCTTATAATAATAGCCACCGCGTGAGTATCAATATGGCACCTTATGAAGCTTTGTATGGAAGGAAATGTAGATCACCAATTGGATTGTTTGAAGTGGGTGAAACCACCTTGCTTGGGCCAAATCTAGTACAACAAGCCACGAAAAAAGTTAAGGTATTATAGTAGCTGCCAGAAACAACTTAAAGTCATCATAAATAATAGGCAAATGCTAGAAGAACAGGACTGGAATTCTCAGTAGGGGATTGGGTATTTTAAATGGTGTCTCCAGTGAAAGGGGTTATGAGATTTGGTAAGAAAGAAAAACTAAGCCCACGTTACAAAGGGACATATAAAGTTATTAAGAAGTTTGGGCAGGTTACATATAAACTAGAGCTACTCCAGTTTTTCATGTATCAATACTTCAAAAATGCATAGGTGACCCATCCCATAACACTTTAATTAAAGACGTGCAAGTTACAGAAGATCTCACATGTGAAGAGGTACCTATTGCTATTCTGGATCGTCAAGTTAAGAAGCTAAGAAATAAAGTAATAGCTTCAGTAAAAGTACTTTGGAAAAACTAACAAGCAGAAGAAATAACATGGAGGCCAAAGAGGCTATAAAATCAAAATACCCTTACTTATTTCAAGCTAAAGAGGAAGTTAGAATTGTGACACTAATAGGTACATGTGATTGAATACTTACCGTGTTATCAAATGTTTGTGTAAGTAAAGGTTTAAACTTGGTTAAGCTATCCAATTGTACTAACATTCAAGGATGAATGTTCCTAAGAGGGGGGAGGATGGAAAACCCAACATCTTAAAACACTAGTACTACGCAAATGAAACATGATATGGCTTTTTAAATTAGCATCAATTTAAAAAAGTGCTTGAATCTCAATTAGAGGGCGATATGTATGCCTAACACTGAAGAAGGTTGACTGTGAATAAGTTTTAAGACAAATTAAGGAGATCATGACCCTAAATAAAGTGAGAGTAGTGAGGTTCCTGTTGGACTAAGGAAGCCAACAGGTGATTCACCTACTTTCTTAGCTTAAATTTGCCAGCTAAACGGAGATGAGGCCCGCTGTCGAATTTTTCCAAGTCCAAATATGGATAAAGTTCATGTAAGTATGTCACTTTATCCTGTGTTTTCAGCCCAAGAAGAATATAAAAAGGGCCCAAGTACATCACAATCCACTTGACTATTTGGGCCTAACTAAGTGAAGAGAAATTAGGAAAATGGGCAACCAAGGCCCATTAACTTTGAAACACAATTAGGCCCAAGTGAAAGGGACAAGTTGTTGCATCCTTATCTTGATAATATGAGGCTTAAACAACACAAGAAAGTGGTTGAAAGTATCCTTTAAAAAGGCTTACAAGTAGCACCTTTATGTCATTCTTAACTTTTTAAAAAAATCAGCTTTCACAATCTTTCTCTCTACACTTTCTTAACCAAGCAAAGCAGCCACAAAGAGACTTTTAGGATTGTTGAAGAAGCCCTAAACCTTAAAGGTAATGTTAAGTAGGTTTACTTATGTATTTAGTATGGTTTTCTTATGTAAAATAAGAGGCTAAACTGATTATACCTTTGCTGAAATTGTTGGATAACAGGTGTTCCAAAAGTTGTTGTACATTATTCTTGTTTATTTGGAAGCTTTTATCTTTTTGGTTGGATTGATTATGAAGGGAGGTTGCTGTTAAAAATTAGTATTGGTTCTATAATTATGTTTAAAGGCTGCTGCACCATTTATACAGTCCACGAAAGTGAGTTCTTGTGTGATATCATAATTGCGCTCGTAATAGGAACTTATAGGCTAATTGATTGAGGACTATGGTCTCATGTCCTCCACCTATTTTGTGGACTATTTTTGAAGTATTTTAGGACTAGTTTTAGGTTTATATATGGTGGGGTTTATTTGGTTAAAGTTGGAATTAATTTGGAATTGTCGATGTCAAAATATACCAAGGGATGTACATTATGCTGCCTATTTGTATGTTATGTAGAATTATTATGTGTTATGCCTTGTGGGATGTTGTAGGACTGTTATGGCACTAAACGAGAATGCACGTGATATGTTAATGAGAAGGTGTATTAGAAAATACGCATAGGGGAAGAAAGGTTGAAAGAATACATTTGGATTTATAATTATTTGCTTACTACCCATATGTTAGTTTTTGTGGTATTGGGCTGTCAGGAAGTGTTTCTTTGCTGCGAATACTAGCATTATGTCTTAATATATTTTAGATAAATATTTAAGGGAAAAAGTCGTCACGCCAAGGTAGTAATGAGGTCATATAATGAGGAATGTAAGGCTACTTGATTTCGTATTATTTGGCATGCAACATAGATCCCTCTTTGGCACATAAAGGCACTTACCAAATCCAACACAACTATTAACCATGTCTCAACTCTTTCACATAGTCATATGCTTCCATAAATAGTCACTTTCAAATCTGCATACATACTTGGATATCAACATACACGAGTTCGTTCTACTAACTAAAGTTCATGTGTTGTTCTACTTCCTATGCATTTCATTATTTGTGTAACCTACTCCTTTCATTATGGTGATGTCTTTTGTGGTTATTTACATGTCATATGTTGTACGAACAGTCCTATAGTTCTAATATTACGACCACCAAGAGAATCATCTCAAAGGTAATTGAAAGATAAAGTAAAGTATATTGCTTGTTGATGGGTGGTAACCCAAGGGGTGGAAGAATCACCTAGCCAGGGTCTATCCTATCACAGGGGATAGCCCAACGGGTGAAATGAAAAGCCTAGATAGGACCGATCCCGATATAGATTTACCACTTATTATATAGTCATTTGTGTTACTTGATGTGCACAAATTATACAGTAAAGATAAAGTAATAAAAAGAACATAAAGTACATGATCCTATAGTATAACTAAAGGTGGTCTCTTATCCTACACTAGTGTATAGTTCCATTTGAGTTATTACTTCATATACAGTATTTCCTACCTTACATATTCAGTGTTATATCTCATAATAACGTCCCTTACGGGGGAACTGAATTTCATATGGCAGGTACAGGTGCTAGTAAATCTCCCCAGTAGGAGTACAGGATATCCAGTTGTTGTTACCAAGCTCCAGGTTTCTTCGGAGCTTTGTATGTCTAGAGCTTATATTTTTGTACTGTATAGTTAGTCCTGGAAGGGCCTATCCCGACTCTTATGAGATAGTTTTACTTATCTAGAGGCTTTATAGACTATGTAAATTAAGGTGTGGTCATGTCTTGTACTTTAGACACTGTGGCCCCAACGACCTAGCCATATGCATTTCCTTTTGGCTTGTTATTACTATTTACTTTCTTAAAGGCATATTATATATAGAAACCCCTTATAATATGTATAAAAAGTCCATAGATACAGGTTGGTTCTCCTAGTCCTTATTGGTAATGGGTATTGCTCCACCTTAATAGGACGGCGTGACACTCGTCTGATGAATTTCCTGCAAGTCTACTTCTCTGATGCTCAGGGACAAAAGTTGGTGTACGACTTGTAACTGTTTCCATGACTAGTATGCATGTCTCATAGAATTCAACTTTAGCAATTTTCCACTCACTGGAAATCCTCACAAAACCTATTTACGACTTATACACTAGACTTTGACTCATACATGGTCTAACAAAAACTAGCAATTTCTACAATTTGTCTCCAAGTCATGGCCAATCTATAATACTGCAATTCTGAACACAAAAACATATAAAGTCCATAAATATCGCATTGACAACACATAAATCCTAAGTTTTAAGTATCAAAAGTGTTCTATTTTTATAGCACATCAACACCCTCAACTTAAATTTATGACTTGTCTTTAAGCGATGACTCAATCTATATAGACAACATAGCTACACAAAGACCTCAACTCAATGGCATACATCCCATACATCTCAAACTCAGATACCCACAGTAACTTTTCAAAATACGATTCGGTAGCTATTTAGCAAACCAATGCATGTAGGTGCAGTGAAACAAAACTATGACAAATAAGGGGTTATCAACAGTCCACAATCACTGAATAAGTCAAATGCTAAAAGTCAATGTAAGTGCCCTCACAGAAAGAAGTCCCATATTTGACATTGAATTATGATTTCATGTTTAACCTTAAGATTATGCAAAAATACTCACTCTCACAAAAAATATTCAAGCATCATGACTAATACCATAGGCTTGCCTCGACACTCATGACTCAGACCTTTAACTAACTAGACTTCGATCACTTTAGTTCTTCCTAGGGTTATAACGTAGGCTTAGGGGGGATTTGGTATGGTATTTTAGGAAAATAATGACAAAAGGTCCTCCTTGAAGCTGTATTTTTCTACACTTTTACCCTATCCACTTTGTCATTTTCACCTTATTCTCCTTTTTCCTTCATTCACAATGTTCTGGGTGCTTTCTTCTCATTTTTTAACTTTTTTCCTTATTTGTACACTTTAATTTTTTTTTGCTTAATCTAAGGTACCTTTCATTTTTCGTGCACCTAGTACATTATGTTTCTTCTTTTTCTCCTCATCACGCCTTGACTCCCTCGAGGAATGCTCGAGACCCTCTTCCTTTGACCTCATCACACATACATGCTTGTCCTCTGGATCCTCATCCATGCAAGGTATCTTCCCGAGGGGAGAATGAGTAGGCTCATTAGAAGAAAATAAGTCTAATATCAGCACAAGAGATATCATCTCTAGTAGTGTGTCTAGTGCCGCCAATGATACTATTATGTCAGTGAGAGTTGCTGGATCTCTTTCTATATAGTTGATAAGTCTGAACGCTGGGCCTTGGCTAATCTCTTCTGTATCCTCTCCTCAAAGGCATTGATATGGGCATCCATGAAAGGAATATAGTCCTAAATAGTAGCAACCGTGAATGCCTACATCCGACACTTCGAGTCTAAAATAGCCTGCCAGACATATGGCCTAATCTGTAGAAAAAGTTGAGTAAAGTGCACCTCAACATGTGCTAACCTCTACGTCATGCCTTGTATATAAGTGGCGAATAGAGAGATCGTGCCCGCAATGTGAGGCTTTAAAGTAGTTGCCTCTAGTCCAACAATAGTAATAGTAGGTCCCCTCTCCTCATTTCCTTATGCTATTAGTGTCTTTCTTTAGTAATAGTACTAGTAGTAGTGGTGGTGTCAATCTTTGAACCCTCAGGCGATGGCATTGGGGTGAGCATATCTAGCATAGGTGGAGGTTATTCTTGCCAGAATGCCACTGGGTTCTATCAACCTTTATCAAGCTAGGCTCCAAACTGTGTTGGGCCTTAATCATCTAGTCCAGCTAGTGTAGTATCTCCACCCTAGAGTCTAAATAGAGCCTGTAGATCAAATAAAGGTAAAGGATGAAGGTGGTCCTCTTTAATGAGGCCTCAAGTATCTGCTCAGTGATGAGATAGGCCTAATCAATATCATATCCATCTAAGATGCTAACAACAAAAATTGCATACTCCGACATCAAAGTATTATCAGTGATCATCGATAGGATATTTACACTAATAATAGACCACCAGAATTTACTGGGAAAGCTGAACAAAGCCTTGACGATAGGCTCCATCTGAGTGGTAATCTAAGCAGGTTTCGGACCCTACTCTACAATAAAACCATCCACCAATCTTAGCAATGTGGATCGTTTCTTAGGATCCTTTATAATAAGAAGGTTCCATGTTTACCCCACCTTATAATCAACTCTATAGTGGATCTGGGGGCACAATACTCGAGAGCAAATAACATACAGCAGATAGTCTTCTCTAATATTTTTGCCCATCGAACTCTTACTCGCATCTCTATCAACTTGGGCTGAGCGAGTATTTCTTTCTCATGGGAAAACTAAGTTGGATAGTGGCTATGTATGATACGTAGAACTCCCTAACCATCGTTGGGGAGTACAATCCAAGAGTCTCTATCATCCATAGAAGCCCATATTGTATCATCATGTCCTAGAGATCAGGGACACGACTAAGTCCATCAAATATCACTCTGGGCTACTCATACATAGAACTGGTCAACTTGCCCACTCTTTCGATTGTATGTCATCTCTATTGATCTCTTGCATGCCCTCGGTGTACCACTGGTTGGTGAGGGCATCCAGTGTTGATGATGATAATAGTGTAAAAAAGGACTAGATATCTGCTCTATACTTAGAGCCCTCCTCAGAGCAAGACTCCTCTCCAAATGGAGTCATTTGTGGCATCCTACTCTCGTCACTACCTCCCTCAGATTGGGAGGACTAGTAATCGGAGCTTGAGTCTGCCCTGCTTTGGCAGCAGCTCTGGTTTGTGGTCAAAAAACCTCTGGGTCTAGCTGGGAATCAAAGACCTATAGTGAACCACCTAGCTAAGTGATGTGCTCACCATTAGAAGGCTCATCCGTGAGCTTCCTCCTCGTAGCTTCGATCTCTAAGATTTTGTCTTTTAGGGCCACAATACTTGAAATATAGACATAAACGAACCATGGTCAGCACCAAGAGTCAAGGAATTCAAAGATTATTTGAGTTCAATTTTAGAAGGGTGTTGCAAAAGAACTTTTACATGTCATGGCATGCACTATGAGTCCTAAAGAGCCTTCGTAAACCAGTGGTTCAGAATAATCTTTTTTACAGTAGAAGATCTTATCTCATGGATACTGAGAAACATCACGTTTTTGGAATTTTGCCTAATTGGCAATTACGACTAGTAGATTACATTATGGGTCATAAAAGTTGCTCATGGACTAGAAATCTCAATCACCTGAGTTTCTAAGTCCATCAGACGAACCCCATTAGACATGTTCAACAACTAGAATATCAGTATGAAGCAGGAATACCCACCCACATGATTAGCACACAACAACCACTTCCCTAACATGTTTTAGACATACACACCCCATTGAAAATTAATAAGCATGAATCATCCTATGGTTCTGACCATTCCTATTTGATTTACGCAAAGTCATGAATCCATATCCTCACCTACCCATTCCACGAGCACAAATCATTCAATATCATTTAATCACATGTGGTAGGTGATTCAATAGGCCCAAACAATTAACATTCATAAAGCTGACATACCCAATTCAGGATACAATTAATAATTTAACTAAGGGAAACCCGATTTCATATAACACAATTAGAATTCAACAAGTATTTTATGTCTAAACACCATGCCCCTCAAATTATTCAAATCAATCAATTAAATAATTCAAATTAAGTATTTTAATTTAACCAAAAACTCACCAAATTTAAGATTAAAATAAAGAGGATGAAGGAGGTAACTTAGAATGAAAGCCTTAGGGTTGCCGAAATTCTAGTAAAAAAATTGGTCATCGGTGGTCCGAGCTTGATTGGAAAAACAATGGGTGGGGACTAGTTGGGTATGTTTTGGTATTTAGGTCAAATTGGGGTATAATTATTTTGACCTCTCATTTATACTTACCAGGTGAGCTAAAGATTTTTCTAGGACTAGCCCTACAAAACCCTGATTATGAGTCATTGATGGTTCGACTGCTCATAGATCATGGTTTTGCAGAACCCTCAACACTTAGCAAAGTTTCAAAAAACTTACTTGGGGTCTATGAGCCCCATTCATGACTCATAGTTTGATCTATGAATCATAAAGTTGGCTCGTGGATGACAGTGCATATATTTCCTGCTTACTAGAAATATCTACGAGATGAGGTCGATATGTTGTCAAAATATAACACATTTGATGCTAGAAACAAAGTATTTTTTGCGTTCTTAAAGTGACTTTCTAGTGTTTTGATGTGTTTTCGTGTTAATCTTGTAGAAAAGTTAGGTTGGCATGACTTTGAAAAAATATGCAGATTTTGTCGAACAATAGGTTGTACGATACCATCTAAAAGTCATTGTTGACATTCCGAGTCATAGTTTGTGTCATAGCAGGAATCAGAGACCAAAAATCAGAAATTTACCAAGTGAAGGTCATTCATGCTAGCTTGGACCAGGAGTCATAAAACACTCTATGATTTGTACAGGTTGACTCATAGCGAGAATTCGAGAGCTAAAATGTTGGACCAAAAAACTGAATACCAAGACTACAAGATAAATATATGAGTCATAGCCCAAGTAAAGACTCGTACCTATGGGTCATACCAGTTCAGTCCAAAACGCCAAGATCCTGATATGAGACTCCGGCTATGACTTGTTGGCCATCGTACGAGTCGTAACTACGAAATTTAATAGATTCCAACTGTCTTTTCTTCATAAATTTTGGGGTTCTTTTTTACACACTGTAAATAGTTTAAGTTAGGTTATTTTGAGAGAGTTTGACCAGAGACATTACTCAAGGATATTTTTTGAAGATTTTATTAGGTTTTAGAGTAGATTATTTGTTCTTCATTGAAAGACTCATTTTGGGAAATTTTAAACCTTGCTTTGTACGCATTGTGCATCAATCAAGCTTGTGGGTTTGAATATTGTGGTGTTTATTTCCTTCATTTTTATTGGTGAAACTCTCAACTATGACTCTTATTGATATTTTTATGTGTTTTTCTTTAGCCATAAGTAGCTAAGCACCCAAAACTTGGGGTTGTGGGAACTATGGGTAGTTGACTTGATTTGACCTAGGTTTTGTGCATATTTATGATTAGAGTTTTGCATGTATTGTTTATTTTCCTTCACGATTAAAGTTGATTGGTGGTGGCCAACACAAAACCCTGCCTACTATCACGATCCCGACCAAAGTAGTGACAAATAGGAAAAGGAAAGTAGATGACAGAATTCGATTGATGTCTTCTCGTCTAATTGACCAAACCTGACAAAGGGGATATTGACTAGGACAGTAGGTAACGGTTAGTTGGCATGCCATGGTAGTTGATCAATCTCCATGGTCAAATTTAACCTTCACCTTCATAAGAGGGTTGGAAGAGCATAAGTTACAATCCTACATTGAATTCACTAATCATAGATATGTTATCTAGGTTAATTGAGTCAACGAAACATGGGAAACACAATTCCCAAGTTGTTCCCAAAATTGAGCATTTTTCCATAATCGAATTAGTATTTATTTTATGTTGGTTCTGAATCACAACCCCCCCCCCCCTTTTTAGAGATTGTAGTTATAGATACTAGGAATGAATAGTAGTGAAATCCTACAGTCATGCCCTGTATTCCCTGTGGATTCAACCTAACCTCAATTAGGTTAATTATTGATAGCGACCATTTTCTTATCGAAACGTGTCCATTAATCAATAATCTAGGGAATATGGCTAGGTTTGATTTGATTTCACTATTGGTAAATTCTAGTTTTAATTTGTACAGTCTCTTGTACTTTACTTTTGTTTTGTCTTTGTTATTTGATTTCTTTTATAGGGTATACTAGGTTGTATGCCCAACACAAAGAGTGATGGCAATCCCTTAGCTCCTCTAAATTTGGGGATCTATCAACTACCAAGAAGGATTGCTCAAGTGAATGAGGACACTGAGGTTGAGAAGGATATGCATATGAACAAGGAAGACTTAAGAGAGAGGAGAATCCACCATTAAAAGTTAACCGACCATAGCTCAGAGACTTTAATGCAAATGCTTACGACTGGAATCAATACCGACTAAACCCTATGGTGATGGATGCTACCAGTTCTATAGTACTTCCACCTCTACCAGCAGATCATAAGTTTGAGGTATCAAGTGGACTGCTGCAGATGCTCCAAAATCATAGCCTATTTACTGGGTTTCTTTTAGAGGATCCCCACTATCATATACAAAATATTGCCTTTGTGTGCAAAATTGTCATGGGGACACAAAATATTTCTATTGATGCTATTGGATTGAGGGTGTTCCCAATGTCACTAACTTGCAATGCAACCATTTAATTGTCTAACTCCCTCTGGGTACTATCACGAGTTGAGCTGCAAAGGGTCTTCTTATAAAGATATTTCCTAAGGTCGAAGAAGATGAAGCTTAAGTACCAAATTAATAACTTCGAGCAATTGCCTAAAGACTTTCTTAGCACTACATAGGAGAATTGAGAATGGTCCTTGATCAAAAGATTGTTGATGATGCTTTGGTCGAGATCTTTTACTGAGCACTTGATGATAATTTCAAAGCATGTGCCAACAAGATCATGGGAGATGTTTTTCTTGATCAACTACTTGAGTTAATGGCAGAAAGAGTAGAGCAAGTATTGAAGACCAACAAATCATAGGGTAAAATTGAGCATGGTAATACAAGGAGTTATTATGCAGTTACCACAAATAGTGATTAAGTGAAAGTGAATGAAGAGATTATGCAGCAACTTGCTCAACTCCATACGAGCATGGATTTGGTTTTGGACCAAAACCAAGCTAGCATGATGGCAATAGCTGACCAACCCCCAATTAATCTTGTATATAATGATCAATTCTTTTATGAAGATGCCTGCTATGTAAGGAACCAAGCGGCGAGTGTCTGGAACAACCCTTAAGGATCCAATTCATATTATTGGAGGCAAGGTTTTGAGAATCAAGGTCAGAACTTCAATCGAGAAGGGGCATACAGAGATAATAGGACTGGATACTATGAAAGCAAAATAGTGAATGACATAGGATGGAGGATAAAAAAAGGATATAGAAGTGGTCCTAATGAGCCACAACACAATCATGATGCAAAATAAAGAAATTCTAGAATTAAAGATATGTTTGACAAGTTGTTGAAGCGACAAGACCATCAAGACGTGACTCTCAAGGTGATGAAAGCAGATATATCTAGTATTAATCAAAAGATAGAGTCTCATTCAGTGGAAATCAAGCAACTTGAACAATAGTTTGGGCAAGTATCTTCACAATTGAACCAATGCCAAAAGGGCACCCTACCAAGCAATACGATTCAGAATCCAAAAAATGAAGGGCATTGCATGGCAAAAATGAAAAAGAGTGGCAAGGGAATAATAGATCCTTCTCTGTAAAAGGTGAATAACGGGAACCACAAGAGGAGAATAAAGGAAAGAACATAAGCATACAATGCAGAAGAGCAACCCAAGAAGTATGAAACCTTTCCTAGGACTCCTCCTCCTTTCCCTCAAAGGCTTGGAAAGAGAAAGGAGGAAGGTAAGTTTGAATAGTTTTTAGCATGCCAAAAAAATTTGTAGTTGACCTTCCATTAGTTGAGGCCCTCAAAAGGATACCAGGACATGCGAAATAGATGAAGGATCTAGTCAAAAAGAAGCTAAAAGTAAGTCAAGACCTTCCAGAGATGTTCAGTGTTATAGTGCCATACTACAAAATCATTGGTGCAAAAGCGCGAAGACCCAGATGCATTTACCATACCATGCACTGTCGGAGAACTAGCATTTTCTAAAGCACTATGTGATTTGGGAGCTAGCATCACTTTAATGCCACTCTCCATATTCAAAAAGCTTTTTTGGGAAGCATTATCCATACAAAGATGCGGTTGTTGATGGCTAACAGAATAGTCAAGAAGCCTGTGGGGATTTTGTATGATCTGTTGGTAAAGGTAGACAAATTTATATTTCCTATGGATTTTGTGATACCTGACTGCGAAGTTGATTTTTCTATTCCAATCATTTTAAGAATAACCTTCTTAGCCACAGGATGAGCATCAGTAGATATGGAGAAGAGCCTACTCACCTTCTGGCTTGGTAAGGAAGCAGTGCTGTTTCAAGTAGGTCAGCAGGATGAGAAGAGTTTGGAGTTCCAATTCATCTCAATGATTTCATCTAATAAGGAAGATGTAGCCAAAATTCCTATAGAATTAAGGCTTGGTATGGATCCTTTGGTAGACGTGTTGATAAACTTTTGAGGGTGATAGCACTCCCGATTATGAGGAAATGGTAAAAGCTCTTAGAGTGTCATTTGGTCAAAGGTGGCTGGCAAGGTTAGAGTTGGATTTATGCAATAGGGAGACACTACCTACAAAGCTATCTGTAGAAGTACCACCAGGGTTAGAGTTAAAGGCATTACCAATGTATCTGAAATATGCCTAATTGGGAGAGAATAGTACATTACTTATCATCATTGCAGCAGATTTAAGTGAAGTTTAAACAGAAGCCTTAGTCTTTGTTCTAAAGCAGTATAAATGAGCCATTGGATGTATAATTGAAGACATCGTCATCATTCCCCTTCGGATATGCTCTCATGAGATTTAGTTGGTCAAAGAATACAAGCTGAGGATTGAACATCAGAGGTGGTTGAACCCACCAATGCAAGAGGTTGTGAGGAAAGAGATCATCAAGTATCTGGATGCACGAGTAATCTACCCAATTGGTGAAGTGAGTGGGTGAGTCCTGTATAGTGTGTTCCAAAGAAGGGAGGTATCATTGTGGTGCCTAATGCAAAGAATGAGTCGATTGCCATAAGACTAGTCACTAGATGGAGAGTGTGCATAGACTATAGAAAATTAAATACTTCAACTGAGAAGGACCACTTTCTTATACCCTTTGTGGATCAAATGCTCGATAGACTAGCACAAAAAGGATGGTATTATTTCCTTGATGAGTACTCCAATTACAATTAAATTGTTATTATACCTTTAAGATTTCACAACCCTTGTACTTTTGAGAAGACAACATTCACATGTCCCTATAGTACTTTTGAATTTAAGAGAATGCCCTTTGGACTTTGCAATGCTCTAGCCACATTTCAGAGATGCATGATATTTATCTTTCCGGACAAGGTTGAAAGCACCATTGAGGTGTTCATGGCATCTTCAGTGTCATTGGCCATTCTCTTAAAAAATGACTTTTGCATTTGCGTGATATGTTGCAAAGATGTGTTAAGAGTCACTTGGTGATAAATTGGGAGAAATATCATTTAATGGTCAAAGACGGGATCGTGCTTGGTAATAGAATTTTGGGTAAGGGAATTGAGGTGGATAAATCAAAAATTGAGGTGATACAAAAATTGCCACCACCAATCTTGGTAAAAAGTATCACAAGCCTCTTAGGTCATGCAGCATTTCGCTATAGTCTCATAAAGACTTTCTTTAAGATTTCACAACCCTTGTGTAAGTTGCAAAAGAAATATGCCATGTTTGTATTTGATAATGCATGCATACATGCGCATGAAGAATTTAAAAGAAGGCTAACTACATTACCTATTATTATAGCTCCAAATTGGTCATAACCATTCGACCGAATGTGCAATGCGAATAGAGTGGCACTTGGCATGGTGTTGGGGCAGTAAAGAAAGAGAGTTTTAAACCAAATTAATTATGCTAGCAAAGCGATGAATGTGGCTCAGAAGAATTACACCGTGATCAAGAAAGAATTTCTTGCATTTGAAAAATTTTGTCTGTACTTGTTGGGAGCAAAAGTTATTGTGTACATAGAACATGCAGCGCTCAAATATCTAATGGCAAAGAAGGATGTAAAGCCAAGATTAATTAAGTGGGTACTTCTCTTAGAGGAATTCAATTTTGATGTGATTGATAGAAAAGGGTTAGAAAACCAAGTGGCTGATCACATATCTAGATTGGAAGATGAGTCTATGGTGAAATTTGATGATGGGCTAGACATAAATGACTCATTCCATGATGAAAGAGTTCTGGCAGTGTCACATGATCCTATACCTTGATTTGCAGACTATGCGAACTATTTGGTGAGTAATATAGTGCCCCTCGATTTGAACACCCATTAACATCACAAGTTTATGCATGATGTAAAGAAGATATTGTAGGATGAGCCATATTTATTTAGCATGTGTGCTGATGGGATCATCCGTAGATGTGTACCAGAAGTAAAGATGATGAGCATTCTTGAAACATGTTACTCTTCATTGGTGGGTGGCCATCACAGTGGAGCTCAAACTGCTTACAAGGTGTTGCAGTATGGCTACTACTAGCCATTTATTCATCAAGACGTATATAACTATGTAAAGTCATATCATAGATGTAAAAGAGAGGGCGGAGTTTCTTGAAGGCACGAATTTCCCCTAAATCCTACTTTGTTCATCTAACTATTTGATGTTTGGGGCATTGATTTTATGGGACCATTTGCTAGCTCGCATAGTTACAAGTATATTCTATTTGCAGTTGATTATATCTCCAAGTAGATGGAGGTCGTAGCTCTATCGAACAAAATACAGTAAGAGTGTTGTAGGATTTCTCCGAAAGAGTATTTTTTCCAGGTTTGCTATATACCTCAGGCAATTATTAGTGATGGAGGTTCTCATTTCTACAATCAACTGTTCAAAGACCTCCTTGAAAGATATGGTGTGATGCAACTTGTGGCAATCACATATCATCACCAAACTAGTGGGGAAGTGGAAGTAAGTAAATCTTATCCAAAATACTGAATGTGCATCAAACTGACTAGTCAAGGAGGTTGGATCATGCTTTTGGGGCCTACAAGACTACCTTTAAAACTCTCATCGGAATGCCTCCTTATCAACTAGTGTTTGGAAAGGCCTGCCATTTGCCAGTTGAACTAGAACACAAATCATTGTGGGCATTGAAGAAACTAAATATAGAATTGCAAGAAGTTGCACCCTCTAGGTTAATTCATGTAAATGAACTTTATGAGTTTAGACTGCTAGCCTATGAGAGTTCTGCCTTGTACAAACAACGAATGAAGGTTCAGCATGATTGCAGAATTGAAGATCGCCAGTTTGCTCCAAGAGACATGGTATTACTTTAAAACTCAAGGATAAGGTGGTTTCTTGGAAAATCATATCTAAATGGCTGGGGCCTTTCAAGGTTGTGCGCGTTTTTATCCATGGTGCTATCTAGTTAGATAGTAGGAATGGCAAATCTTTCAATGTCAATGGACAAAGGGTAAAAAGTATATGGTTAACTTGGCAGAGGTAAAAATATGTAAGATTGGTACCTTGAAGAGGCATGAATGCTACAGTTTCTTGTCGTGCTGCAACATTAACTAGGTGCTTCCTAGGAGGCAACCTAAGGTACGTCCCTTGCATCTTTTTGTTTTTGTCTTTACTTTGAGGAGAAATTACCATGAACTCTGAGTAGCCTCAGTCCATAACTTTCCTTTTTTTTATCCTAAGGTTTTCTTGTCATGTTTTTTTTTCCTTGTGGACATTTAATTTTTTGTTTAACTGGCATGTTTTAGGAAGTATAGGTAAGGTGTAAACGCATGGTAATGTTATATTATGGCATATATATAGCTCTTACATTTTCTTTAAACTTTTTATTAAAAATTGGGTACCCTCAAAATTTTTGAGGTTGTTATCGTTGATGCATTCAGACATTTTTTAGGTATATGGTAATGTTTGTTCTGATATTGTGAAGCTCAGCATAGACTAAAAGCATGACCTGTGAGTCTATAGTTGATTATGGATGCAACAGCCATGTGTGTTGTTAGCTTATTTTGATGTATGCATGTATCATTGTATGGACTCAGAACTTGCCCTAGTACTCTAAGATTGGTTTGGTGAATTGATTGATTTGGAAGTGATCTTAGGCCTTTTTTCTGATAGTATGCCCACTTTTCTGTAAATGACCTACGAAATGAACTAGTGAATCCCTTGTTCCAAATGTTTGATCTTCTCATGTACTTATATTTTTTCTTAACACCTTGCTAAACTCACCACCTTTGATGAAATACCCTGATATCTGCCCTGATCTATCCTTGAATATATGAACCTTGATTGAGGCTAAAAGCCTAAGTTGAGGGTAGCTGCATTGGTGGCCCTAGTTTGAGGCATAGATATTGAGTATTTCACCTCAGTCTAAAAGCCTAAGTTGAGGGTGGCCCTTATTGTGGTAAAGTAACAAAAATAAGGTAGTTAGTTGAGGTGGAAAGAAAGAAAATGAATAATCATGAACCAGGTAAAGAAAAATAAATGAAAAGATTAAAAGCATTGAGTTGAAAAGGTTAGCAAAAAATAGCTCAAAATGAAGGAACAACTGAAAAGTGAAAGAATAAACACAGGAAAAAGGTTTAAAAGGGGGAAATAAGGGAGGAGTTGGTGAAAGGGTTGGAGTATGAAAGCAAAAAATGTTGGTAAATATGGTTCAAGAATAACTTTTAGTCACAATTTTCCCAAAATACGATACCAAAACCCCCTTAGCCCATGTTACAAGCCAATAAGTCCTAAAGTGATCCCAATCCACTTTTAAACTAAACCAAAAAATTAGTATGGGGGCAAGCTTATAGTGCTAGTCATTGTGCATAAATTTCAATTATGAGAGTGAGAAAGCTTCCTCAATCCCTAAGTTTTGAATGTGAGTGAGTATACGGGACTTCTTTCTAGTGAGGGCATTTGCACTACTTGATTAGCATATGTCTATGCAAGTGATTATGGAAGGTTTAGCTTATCATGGTTGTATTGATAGGTATTTCATTATGTTCCTATTTTCCAAATAGTTTTACAATCCTATTTTAAAAATGGTAGTTGGATACCTGAATCAGAAAAGTTGATATATATGTCATTCGTCTAATTGCTATGTATTTCTCTTTGTCTGTGTAGATTGAGTCGTCGCTTGAGGACAAGGAACAATTCTAAGTTAATGGTGTTGATGTACTGTTAAAATACAACACACTTAGAGCCTGAAACAAAGGCTTTTGTTAGTTATTACAGCGACATTTTAGTGTTTTGATGTGTTTTTACGTTAATCTTGCAGAAAAGTAAAGTTGGCATGATTTTGAAGAACAGTTACTGATGTTGCTGAAGCATAGGCCATACGAGCCCATCTATAACTCGTAGTTCACATTGCGAGTCATAGGTTGTGTCATAGCAGGAATCAGAGACCAAAAATCAAAAATCTACCAAGTGAAGGTCACTCCTACAAGCCCATCCCATGAGTTGTAAGACACCCTACGACTTGTACAGGTTTGACTCATAGCGAGAATCAAAGAGCCAAAATGTTGGACCAAAAAATTGAAGACCAAGACTCATACCTATGGGTCATACGAGTTCAGTCCAAGATGCCAAGATCCTGATACAAGACCCCGACTATAACTCGTAGGCCATCCTACAAGTCGTAACTACGAAATTTAATAGATTCCAACTGTCTTTTCTACATAAATTTTAGGGTTGTTTTGTACACAATATATATAATTTATGTTAGGTTATTATGAGAGAGTTTGACCAGATACATTACTCAAAGATAGTTTTTGAAGCTTTTCTTAGGTTTTAGAAGATAGATTATTTGTTCTTCCTTGAAAGACTCATTTTAAGAAATTAAAAACCTTGCTTTGTACGCATTGTGGATCAATCAAGCTTGTGGGATTCCAACTTGTGGTATTTATTTCCTTCATTGTTATTGGTGAAACTCTCAACTATGTGCATTATTTGCATTTTTGTGTGTTTTGCTTTAGCCATCATTAGATAAGAGCACACAACTAGGGGTTGTTGGAACCATGGGTAGTTGACTTGAAATGACCTAGGTTTTGTACATATTTATGATTAGGGTTTTACATGTATTATTTGTTTTCCTTCATGATTAATATTTTTTGTAGTGGCTAACACCAAACCCTGTCTACTATCACTATCCCAACCAAGGTAGTGACGAATAGGAAAAGGGAAGTAGTTGACAGGATTCAGTTGATGTCTTCCCATCTAATCGACCAAACTGGACCAAGGGGAAGTTGACTGGGACAATAGGTAACTGTTAGTTGGAACGCTATGGTAACTGACCAAGTGCTATCATGAAATTCGACCTTTACCTTCATAAGAGGAATAGAAGAACATGAGTTACCATCCTGCATGCAATTCACTAATCACTGTTATGCTATCTAGAGTAATTGAGTCAACGAACCATAGGGAAACACAATTCCCAAGTTGTTCCCAAAATTGAGTATTTTTCCGTAATCTAGTTAGTATTTATTTTATGTTGTTTTTGAATCACAAACCCTCCCCCCCTTTTTAGAGATTGTATTTATAGATACCAGGAATGATTAGTAGTAAAATCCTATAGTCAAGCCCTTTATTCCCTATGGATTTGACCCTAACCTCGGTTAGGTTAATTACTGATAGCGACTGATTTCCTATTAGAGCGTGACCATAAATAAGGGGTATAAGTGCTAAACTACTTTATGACTCGTAAAACTAGTTGTAGAGACTCAACCTGATGCTTTTCTTAGACAAATTGCTGACTTAGTCTTGTACCTGCATACTCTTCATAAAATGCACTATTACGCTATATGGAACCAGCCCATTGTCAAAATATATGATCAAAATTAAATAAAACAACTACCTAGGAATAAAAAACTAAAACTTTACCTATAATTATGCTATTACATCAAAAACATTGGGTAACCTCCCAAATAGTGCTTAATTTATTACCGCGGCATGACTTCGGTAAGTTGGTTACTTAGACTTCACCTTTTATCCAAACTTCACTCTTGAGCTCATCTAGATGCTTCATGGACTGACGAATCTCAAAGACAACTTCTTTGTCATTCAATATATACCTGAGTTGACCAACTTCCTTATTGACTAGAGCTCATCCAGTGGCTAGGAATGGCCTTCAAAAGATGATTCAGACATCAAAGTCGACCTCGCAATCTAGAATCACAAAGTTTGCAGGGAATATGAATTTTTTCACTTTTACCAACACATAGAGGATCTCCACAGGCTTTTTCACCAAGCAATCTTCCATTAGTAACCATATGCTAGTTGGAGTATGGGCTCCTAGTCCGAGCTTCTTGTAGACCATAAGGGGTATCAAATTGATACTACCACCTAAATCACATAGTGCCATATTTCTTATAGTACAAGTTATGGTGAAAGCACTTGGATCTTCATGCTTCTGAATAAAGGACTTCGTAGTGATAGCACTACAATGCTGAAGCTCTTGAGAAAGCTCCTGATTCACAATGCACTTTTTGGTGACCAAGTCCTTCATATACTTTGCATAGCCCAATATTTTCTCCAAAGCCTTGACGAGATGGATGTTGATAGATAGTTGATTAAGCAGGAGAGAAAGTTCTTGAATTTGCCTTCCTCCTCCCTCTTTTTGATTCTTTTGGGGAAAGGAGGAGAAGGCCTAAGAATAGGCTTAAACTTCTATGGCGCTTTAGCTATTTTACTCACCCCATCCTTGTTATGATCATCCCCTACATCAACATCCTTTGTTGCAACTATCTCCTCACGAACATCTTTCTCATCAATTGGCATAAGAGGATCAATTGTGTTCTTCCCACCCCTAGTAGTAATCGCCATACGATGCCCTTCATTCTTAGGATTTTGCACACTAGGTAATGTGCCCCTTTGACGCAGATTCAACTAGTTGACACTTGAGCAAACTATTGTTTAAGTTGTTTAATAGCCATATAACGAGACTCTATCTTTTGATTGACACTAGATATCGATTTTCATGCCCCATAGGGTCTTATCTTGTGTCTCAGCCTTCTTCAACAAGTGATCAAACATTTTCTTAATTCTGTATATTACCTGTACCTGCGTCCCTATTATATGGTGGTAATCATGGACCATTTTTGGAGCCTTCTCTAAAACCCTAATCTGCATCTGGACTACTGTTCCTATCATAATAACCATAGTGGTTGTATCTAAAAGCTCCATCTATAGCATAGTTTCGACCTTTGTTTCCTTGTCATTAGCGCCAATAGTCTTGATTAGGACCTTGGGCGTTGGTCTAGAAGCCCCTATCTAATCATTCATAAAACAAGTGTCCTCTTCAAATATGGCACCTCGTACATGGATGCAGAGTGAAATTGATGAACCACTGCATTTACACTCTTATGGTTCTACTTCATTGTCACCTCCATACTAGTGTGAATCTGAGCAAGATATTGCATGATCTCTTCATTAATTTTGGTTTGTTAATGGCCCACTTATCACGCACAAGGTACACATCTCTTTTGTTGGATAAAATTGTTGTTGTTAAACATAAAACCTAACCATGGTTAGGGTAGAATCTCAAATATAATACGGAGACTTTCCAAATCAATTCACCAATAAACAATTCAAGTATTAACTAACTCAATTCCCAAGAAGGTGGATTGCAATGATTGATAAGAAATTAAACTAAACTAGCTAAAATAACAGGCAGTCAGTGATGGAGAGCAACTGGGGAATTTGTCTTCCCTATGATTCACCAACTAAATATCCTCGGATAATCCAATTCTTGACTAAAGTATAACATGTAGGACAACAATTTAAGTTTACCAAGCCTTTTGGTCAAAGGTGAAAGGTGAATTCTATTATGTGATTTGGCCCATCTCTATAGTGTACAATACTAACCATTAACTATAGTTGCAGTCAACCTTCCCTTGGTGTAGTTTGATTGATTACACGAGAACACATCATCGAATCCTATTTACCAATCTCTTTTCCTATTCATTACAACCTAGATCGGGAAGGTAACCTTATGCAAGTTTTAATGTTGGCCACCACAAGAAAACATGCAATAAGAATAGAATTGATCTAATCTATGTAAATACTCATTCTAAGAATTGTAAATTATTTGGGTCTATTTTATTAGATCTTCATGGTTCCCATAACCCCAAGTTGTGGGTTGAGCTACTCATGCTATGGGTAGATGAGGAAATAATGTATTGAGAAAACATAATTAATCACTTACCCAAGTAGATTGAAGAACAAGAAAACCCAATTTGTATTGACAGTAACAAGATTGAAAGATACACTGAATCCGCAAATGTATTCATTTCTCCAATATTGAGTCTCCAAGTATAAAACCCTAAAACATGCTATACTGACATGCTCTACTCTACTCTGCTGTACTTCATACTAAAAATAACATAATTATACTATTTATAGTATTTATAAATAAGTCCAAAAAATAGAAAAATTGGTCGGTGCACCCTACAACACACAGTCATGACTCATAACTGTGTTTACGAGTCATAATCGGGGTCTCATGTTCAACTTATTGAACCATGGACTTCACAGCTATGGATCCACTTTGTGAGTCCTATTCTGATCTATGATTCGTATTGCCTTCTCATACACTTCATCATTATTATCTAGTCCTTCTCTGAAAATCTTCATGAAACCCCTCTATACAACTTGTAGAGTGATCTATGACTCGTATAAGTGTGTCATACAGCTGAACTTCAGACTTTCATTCATCACTGGAAATCCCTATGAAACCCATTCTACGACTCATAGAGGATCTTGTAAGACTTCAAAAACTAGAAAAGTTTGCAATTTTCTCCAAATGTTATACCAACCTACTTTCCTGCAAAAGCAAACACAAAAACATACAAAAACGACAAATGTCACATTGATAATACACAAATTGTAAGTTTTAGGCATCAAGTGTTGTATTTTTACAGCACATCAAAACCCTCAAATTAAAACTATTGCTTGTCCTCAAGCAATGACTCAATCTTTATAGATAACATAACAACATACAGACATCAACCCAATGGCCCACATCATATATCATTCAAGTTTGGGTACCCACAGCAAATTTTTTAAACAAGACCAAATAGTTATTTAGCAAACCAAAAGACACTTGATCATTATACAACACAACCATGCCAAGCAATGGAATATCAATAGTCCATTATCACTGAACAAGTCACATGCTAACAATGGAATGTAAGTGTCCTCACGGAAAAAAATCCCATTTTAACACTTAATGATGATTTCAATTTTTGCTTTGGTACTGTGAAAACGTACTCTCTCACACAAAAGATTTTCATGCATAATAACTAATGTCATAGGCTTGCTGGTACAGTCATGGCTCAAATTTTCAAAATAGACTAGGATCATTTCAGAACTTTCTACGTTTGTAACTTAACCTTAGGGAGCTTTAGTATGGCATTTTTGAGAAATATTGACTAGAAGCCATCCTTGAACTATGTGTTTCAACACTTTTATCTTACCGACTCCAACATTTTCATCTTATTCAACTTTTTCCAAATTCAACTTTTTTTAGGTACTTTCTTCTCATTTTTCAGCTTTTGCCTCATTTATATGCTTCATTTTTCTTTTCATCTAAATCTAAGGCATCTTTTTCTTTTTCTTGTACCTAGTACATGATTTATTCTTTTTCTCCTCATTCCCAACTCACCATCTTATTTTTCTGATTTTACCCCTACATCGGCCACCCTTAACTTAGACTTTTAGCCTATATTAAAGTACACAATATATATTCGCCAAACCAGAGACACTTTTGGTAGATACCCTCAAGTTAGGCTTTTTCCCTCAATCAAGCATCACAATGCTCAAGGACAGAATAGGTCAAGTTTCGGGCTTTTTCACTAGACAAGGTTACGCTAATTAAGTACTTTAAAGAATTGGTTCATGTAAGGCTCAAATATTTGGAACAAAGGATAAAACATTATTTCATTAGGAAGTATTATCAATAAACAACTCACAGATCATTCTTTATATATGAATTATCATCACTCATTAGAAAAACTATTGCCAAACCTCTAAACATGAATGGTTGCCATTTAACTACAAATCAAAAAATTTTAATGGGTACCAATTTTCAAAACCAAAACATATAAAACATGCTATATCGCATATGTATTACTACTATATGCTACAAAGATTATCTAAACATCCTAAATGTGCCAGTTCAACAGAAATTAAATATCCATGAGAAAAAAAAACAAGCAAGAAAACTTAGGATTAATATTTAGGTTAGTTATGGACCATACGCTACTCAGACTTTACCAAGACACAAAACTACCCATACCCCATCGAAAAAGATGTGCATTGTCCTCAATGCACAAAAATATAATTGTTTGGGCCAAAAATATACCTCGCCACCTAAGCGCCTGTCTGTGTCTGAGTCTGGCCATCCCCCTCCTGCATTGTGTTCTCCTCAGCTGCTACATAATGTCTAGATAGGCCAATACCCATCGCCCTATCATGATTCTAGGTTAACCTCATCTCCTCCTTTAGCCTTAACATCCTCAAGGCCATCTCGAACTCGTCCTCCTCATCTCATCATCCTTATCATCCTCGGGGCACTTAGCATGTACATTTCTCTAAACACGATCCTCATTTATACAAAGGAACTTCTCGAGGGAAGTTTGTAAAGGTTGCATGGAGGTGAATAGATTATATAGCAACTCTGTAGGTGTAGACTCCGGCAATATCACGGGCGCTGCAAGTGAAGCTATCATGTTAGCCCTAAGCTTTGCAATCTCCTTATATATGATTGATCAATCTAATGCAGTACCTCGGCTAACCGCTTCTGCACGCAGTCCTCAAAGGCATTGATATGAGCATCCACTATAGGAACATGCTCCTGAATAGCAGGCAGTAGTCTGCCAAACTCAAGGTTTGAGCTGCTGAGTAACCTGAGACAATTAGGCCTCAGTTCTTGATAATCATTATACCATGGCTCGAATAGAAACCCGAAGCACATAAACTATGCCCAGAGTATAAGTATGGGAAATACTGGCCTATGTTCTTGGAGCAACTATAGTCAGATCTTTCAATATCGACTACCTCAGGCTGCTGCGGTCTCTTACCAGTAGTAGCAGCTACAGTAGGAGTAGTAACAGTCATCAAACCCTCAGGAGAAGGCTCTGGGGTGAACATCAGTAGTGGTGGTGCTCGTCAGGTTGCCACTGGCTTCTTATCAACCTTTGTTAGGTCGGCCTCCAGGTATACTGGGCATCTACTAAATGATCTAGCTAATGAAGTATCTCCACCTATGAATATAAACAAAGCTTGTAAACCAAAATTGTGATTGGGATAGAGGTGGCCCTTCTTGAGTGGTGACTCATGAATCTACTCTGCTATGAGTCGGGCCCAATCAATGTCATAACCAGCCAAGATGTTGGCAAATAATACTTCCCTCTCTGGTGTCACAGTATTATCCGCCAAAGTAGGCAAGATACAGGATCTAACAATCGCCCACCTAAATTTGGTAGGGAAAGAAAGTGAAACGTCATAATAGACTCCGTATATGTGATGAACCAAGCAGGCTTTGAATCTTGATTTGTACTCTGACCAGCCACCCATCTCAATAGTTTGATCCTTTATATTAGATCCTTTGAAATCAATGCAGTTCTAGCTTGCCCCAATCTATAGTCAAACTTAACTGTCTATCTCGGGGCTTGATACTAGGGACCAAAAAGTATATGACAGATTGTCTCCTCCAAAATATCAATCTACCACCCTCTCACTTAAACCTATTTAAATCTCGACAATGTGAGAGGTCTCTTCCCATTGGGAAGATCTTAAACAATCATGGCTACATATACTGCATAAATCTCCTATACCAAGATCGGGGTGTATTGTCCAATCCATTATGTCGACCACGTGAGCCCATACCATGTCATCGTGACCTTCAGAGCTAGGAGACAACTCAATACTTCATCAATAAATCAAGGATCCTCATATATCAAACAGGTGGGTTTGCCCTCCTCTTTGTAGGTCACGCCTGAAATGAACCAAAAAAAAAGCCCGAAAATGTGCCTTAGAAATGCCCATAATTATAATTTCCATATAACTCAAAATCTATGCATGGTATCAAAAATTTGCTTCATATTCTTATTCAAAGGGCAAAATTTAGTAGGCAATGGGTCTAAGCTAGATTTTAGAGTAACCACATTAAAATTCAAAATTTCAAAGTATGTAAATTCCAGTGACCAAGCACACCCTAGGAGCGACGCCCCAGGGATGTGGATAGATATATTTTTTGGCCAGTTTTCTTGTTCAGGTCCAAGACCTTTGGTTCTTGGGCATAGGTCTCCCCATGGATAAAAAACACCTATACTGAGTCATTTTCAGTACAATATCATTCAAGACAATCCCTAAAACCCTTTTTAATACTTAGCCAAATATTTTACCTAAATTCAAGTGTCCCAAACTCATTCTGGATCTCAAGAAATTCATTCAAACTTGAATTTACCATTAAAATCTATGTCAAGCTTATTGATGTCATTCAATACCATCATGGGACTCCTACACCAAGCCAAGTATAAAGGAATTTTCGTTGGCTAAGTTTTGCACAAGTATCGATAGTAGGATCAAATTGAAAGGGGCATATCTCTTAGCACAAAAAGAACTGGGTGGCCCATGACCTACAAAACTAAAACCCTTTTAATTATCTTTCCAATGCATTTGGTTTCACCTTATTTAGTGTTTAGATTAATAGGTTATGCTTGTTTTCATAGAACTCATCTGTGCAGGGGTATATACGAGTTTTTTTCCAAATCCATCTCATTAATGATTCGTCAATCTATTTATTTGTATTACTCTTTTGGGGATTTCTATGCCATCTTAACACTTCCTAAAGACTTAAACCCTACTTTTAAAGATTAAATCACTCCTCCCAACAGGAATACACTCTCAATTCTCCAAAGAGCCTCTACTAAACCACAATAAAAATTTAAAGAAACTCAACAAATTGTGTATTGCAAGACTCATTCCAAGCTTCAAGTCTTTCTCTACTTAATTTAAAGATATTCAACGTCTAAGGATATGTGGTTTCATTCATGGGTTCCTTTCACCCATGAAACCCAATCTTTATTTTTATTAAAATTGCTTGATTTCAAGTTATTTTTCCTATAAGTATCTATTATTATGAAATATGAGCATGAAATATGTTGCGGTTTTGTCAAATATTATTTATTGTGCATAAATATATATTTTGAGCTTATAGTTTGAAGTGATGTGACTATACATGATTCAAGCTATGAAATATATAACTGTTATGAAGTTTTGATATGATTTATAAGTTACCCATGATGGGGTTTTACCATAATGTTGGTCGGCTAATTTACATAATTTTAAGATGCATTGATTTTATTATTTCATGATCTATACTCTTGCATTTTTCATGATTTGAACATATCCTCATATGTGCCCACCAAGTGTTTGATGAAATTCCAAATTAATAAATTCTTAACATATGTACATGTTTTACAAGTTAAATGACTTCATGATGAATATAGTCTATCAAGTATGTTATTAATTCATGATATTATATAGGATTATGCAAGTATGAAGCTAAGCCTTTTTTAAAATATTATACCTCTTGCGAGTCTTTTGATGTTGATGCAAGGTAATTTTTGATGATGATCTATTCTTATATCTTAAAGTTGGGCTTAGTATTGGAGGTGAAGGATGTTAAAGAGATACTCGTATCATGATTCTATATTTCTCATAAGTTATGAAACTTATGGTTATTCCATTTATTCCATAGGATTAGACTTATCACTAATGGATGGAGGGTTTGCTCTTTTTTCTTGAACTATGTGCCACCATAGGACTATGTTATACCCTCGCAATACTACTGGATCCACTTAGTGAACTTTGTCTTGATATTCTTCTCAAAATAGGATGTGCTCCCATGACGAAGGTTACTTGTCCAAAGTGGGATGGGCTCCTGTAAGATAAGGTTTTGTTTATCTTGGCATGTACACTACCTCTTTACTGGTGAGGAGTAATCATTGGGATTCCAAGTTGTAGCTCGCTTAGTCTTATTCTATGTTGGTAGAGGTCTAAATATATTATGATCTATATAGATTGAATGATTTCCAAAGCATTATTTACTTAAGTATTGATCATATATACCATGTTGCTATTATGATATCTATTATTTATGATTATGCATTTTGACTATGTTGCCTATCTCTTTTTGCATTACATCCTACATACTTAGTACATTCAAATGTACTAATGTATACTCTATGCCTATATCATGTTACCATGTAGGAAATGGTGCTCCACTTAATCATGATCCTCCTCCGCATAGCTAGAAATATCTATTCAAGCAAGTTGGTGAGTCCTCAATTTGGAGGACATAAGTCCTAAGATTTTTTGTGATTTGTTGACACTTTTTATGTTGAAAACTTATGATTATGAGGGTGATCCCAGTTGCTTGTCTTGGCGCCCGCTAAGTTCTATATCTAAAGTAGTTATTGGACCAGTTATGTATTATTTTGGAGTTTTGACTCATGTTATTTAAGTACTAAACTCTCTCTCTTAGTCCCAATTTCCTTTGTTTATATTTTTTCTTGTTGTTTATTCGGGCTTTCGTGAGAAAGGATATGTGTATGATATGCTAAGAGGCTTGTTTAGGGTTCCTTTGGGTTCCTTATTTGACATGTCATGTCTAAGCCTTAGTTTGGGTCATGACAAACTTAGTATCAGAGCACTAGAGTTGTTAATGGTCCTTGGAGTCCAATACACTACGTTGATTAGAGTCTTATTCATGATTGTGAAGCACGTCAAGACTATGAAAAAGAGGCTCGAGGCATTTCAGGAAATGTTTCCCTTCTTCTTACCCTATGTCATGCTATAGGAGTTAAGGTAAGGTTTTTCCCCTAACAATTGTTCTTGTTTATGCTAGATCATGCCTAACACAATAGGGAGGAGAGCCCGCACACCCAAGGAACAACCGACTAATAGAGATCTTTGGGATGATCTCACCTTGGTATTTGAAGTTATGGCTAACCAAGCCAAATAAGGGGCCCAAGCCCCTCATGCTCCTACCCGGTATCTCAAGTGAAGTACTTTATAAGGATGAACCCATTGGAGTTTTATGGGTCTAAAGTGGATGAGAAACCCCAAGAATTTATAAATGAGGTATACAAATTATTGGCTATCATGGGTGTAAGGTTGGAGTAAAAGGCAGAGTTAATGGCTTACCAACTCAAGCGGGTGGCTCAAATATGGTATACATAATGGAAGAAGGACAAAGGGAACAATAATATGATTCTGTGGGAGGATTTTAAGGTGGCGCTTCTCAGCCAGTTCTTTCTGCTTTAGCTTAGAGAAGACAAAATGATGGAATTCATGAATTTGAAACAAGGATCTATGAGTGTTAGTGAGTATGCCCTCAAGTTCAACCAACTCTCAAAATATGTACCACAATTGGTTGCCGACCCAAGGTTCAGAATGAACAAGCTAGTGATAGGTGTATCCAATTTGGTGAATGAGGAGTATTAAGTCGCTACGTTGATTAGAAACATGGATTTGTCCTATTTAATGACTTATGACGAGCAATTAAAAGGGGAAAATTGAGGAAGAGGAGAAGTAGTGAAGCCTAGAGTACCCATTTTGATGGTAAGTTCCAAAGTCCCTAAGGTGGCTGGTTTCGTCAAGGCCAAGGGTCTTCAAATCCTCTTAATAGAAGGTTTGCTAATGATAATACAAGACACCAAGGTGGAAATGGTGGAGGGACCAAGCCCAAGTGCCCTACATGTAGAAAGAACCACGGTGGCCTGTGTTAGAGGAACTCTAGTACTTGTTTTGGATGTGGTGAAATGGGTCATAGGGTTATTAATTGTCCTCATGCTCAAATCAAAGGTAGAGATGGCCGTCCTAAAGGCAAAGGGAGTGCTCCAAGGCAAAATAGGTTTTATACCGTTTAAGGGCGCCAAGAGAGGGAGGAGGCACCCAATGTTGTTACTGGTATGTTAAAGGTTTTTGATTTGATGTGCATAATTTGATAGTTTTGGGGGTTACTATTTCTTTCGTTGCTTGTTTTGTTGCTTGTATGATTCATGAGTGTCCCGAATAGTCATGTGAGTCTATTGTTACTAGAAAGTCTATAAGGGTTGCCCTATGTTCTTACTGCATAGAGTCTTGTCTTGTGATCTTAGTTGAACTTGGCTTGATGGGTTGGAGGTCTTGGGGTGGTTTGGCTATGTGTATATCATGCTTCCAATGACTATAGAACCCATAAGGTTGTAATATGATTGTTAAGGATAGACGATCTATTTGCAACTACAATGGCCTAGTCATTTTTCTAAGATTTATCTTCGGTTTGTAGTTTGTCCCAAAGTGAGGATGAGGATAGATGATATCCCTGAGTGTCTTTTTGGACTAGGAGTGAGCATTTTGAGTCATGGTGGGGTTGGTTGTTTGACTAATGCACCAGCTATGTTTATAGGTTTCATGAATAGGGTCTTAAAATCTCGACATGATTGTAATGGTCTCTAGCACTAGAGCATTGACTTATTTAGAGTTTGTGAATCATTTGGGGGTAGTATTGTAAGTTTTAGGGAATAAGAGGTTGTTTGCTATTTATGACAAGTTTGAATCATGGGTAATAAGAAGGTGGTTAGAGGTCCTTGAGGATTATGATATGAGTGTACATTATCATCCTAGTAAGGCTAATGTTGTTGCAGATGCTTTGAGTAGGGTATCTATAGGCAGTCTAGCAAGTATCGATTGAGTCAAAGAGGTGACTAGAGAGGTCCACCGGTTGGCTAGATTAGGAGTTAGGTTTGAAGTGGTTGGTTATGGTGGTGTGATGGGGGCTAATGGTTCAAGATCCTTCTTTGTTAATGAGGTGAAATCAAAGCAAGACCTTAACCCCAACTTGTTAGAGTTGAAAACCTTGGTGAGAGATGATAAAGTGGGGGGGTTTCTCCCAAGAGGAAGATGGTGTCATTAGATACTAAGGTAGGCCATTTGTTCTTGTATTGATGATTGGGTTCACTTGGAAGTCCCATACATAAAAGGTTGTGGTCCAATTTTACAAGAAATGGAGTTAAGTTTGCAGTTTGTAAGTCCATATAGAGTATTGAGTAGGATTGGCGAGGTTGCATGTGAATGGTAATTACCTATTGATATGGATTTGGTTCGTTCGGTTCTTCATGCTTTAGGTTGAGGAGATGTATTGGTGACTCTAGTTCTATAGAACTCCATGAGGTTGTGGGTTTTGTGGAGGATAAGTCGGCTTAGGAGAAGGTCCCGGTGGAGGTATTGGATGGATGGGTGGAAAAGTTGATTAATAAGGATTTGGTGTTCGTCAAGGCCCTTTGAAGGATTGTCAAGTCGCAAGTGCCTCTCAAGGAGCTGGAGCGGGCATGAAAAAACAATATCTGTACCTCTTTCACTCTATTCAAGCTATGATAACAAATCAAGTCCTTTTTATGATCTCAAATCTTATGTTTCAGCCCTATGTCATTTGCATGCATTCATGTTTATGCTGACAAGTTCATGATGATTTTGTCATTTATGTTAAGATCTTAAAAATGGTGTTTTAAATGTATTGTTGCATTCTTGTTGGGGCTGATTTTACCATGATTACTCTTCTTATGTACATTTCTTTGACATTCTAGAACAAATGTTCCCATGGGGGAGATATTGAAATGACCCCCAAACAAAATGCCTGAAAATGTGCCTAAAAAATGTCTATTATCGTAATTTCCATATATCTCAAAATTCGTATGTGATATCAAAAATCCAACTTCATATTCTTGTTCGGGGGATAACATTGAGTTGAACACGGGTCTAACCCCTATTTTAGAGCAACCGTAGCAAAATTCAAAATTTCAAAGTTTGCAAATTCCAGTGACCAAGTGCGCCTAGGCAGGGCGCGCGAGAGGCGCAGAGAGGTATAATTTTATACTAGTTTTCTTGTTCCAGTCAAAGGCCTTCGGGCCATGTGCCTAAGTCTCCCCATGCTTAGAAAACACCTATACTTAGTTATGTTTAATCCCATATCATTCAACACATTCCCCAAAACCCTCTCTAACACTTAGCAAAAAATTTCACCCAAATTCAAGTGCCCGAAACTCATTCCAGATCTCAAGAAATTCATTCAAGCTTCAAGCTCTAATTCAAATTTATGTCAAACTTATTTATGTCCTTAAAGACCATCAAGGGACTCCTACATCAAGCTAAGTTCAAAGAAATTTTTGTTGGCTAAGTTTTGCACAAGTACCGGTATGAATGTCAAATTTAAATTTGCATATCTCTTAGCACACAATGAATTCGTTGCCCACGACCTACAAAATTAAATCTCTTTGAATTAGCTTTCCAATGCACTTAGTTTCACCTTATTTAGAGTTCGATTGAAGATGTTATGCCCATTTTCATAGAACTCCTCTGTGTAGGGGTATATACGGGTTTTTTCCAAATTCTATTGCATTAATGACATTTCGTAAATTTATTTATTTCTATTAGTCTTTTGGGGATTTCTATGCTATCTTAAAACTTCTAAAGACCTAAACCCTACTTCTAAAGATCAAATTCACTAATTGGAATACACTCTCAAATTCTCCCAAGAGCCTCTACCAAACCCCAATAAGAATGCAAGGAAACTCAACAAATTATGGATTTCAAGACCCCATTCAGGCTTCAACTCTTTCACAACTCAATTTCAAAAATTTCAATTTCTAAGATATGTGAGTTTCATTCATAGGTTACTGTCAACCATGAAGCCCAACATTCCTTTCTATGAAAATTGCATGATTTCAAGTTGTATTGCTTATAGGTATTTATTATTATGAAATATGAGCATGAAATATACTGGAGTTTTATCAAATATTGTTGATTATGCATAAATATCTATTTTGAACTTATACTATGAAATGATTTTTGTCTATTGAGACTATACCTGATTCAAGCTATGAAATTTATGAACTATTGTGAAGATTCGTTATGATTTACAAGTAACCCAAGATGGGGTTTAAACATGATGTTGGTGGGCTAATTTACATGACTTTAAGATGCATTGATTTCACTATTTCATGACCTATACTCTTGTATTTTACATGATTTGAACATGTCCTTATATGTTCCCACCAAGTGTTTGATGAAATGCCAAATTAAGAAATTCTCAAGATGTATACATGTTTTACAAGTCAACTGACTTCATGATGAATATGGGCTATCAAGTATGTTATAAATTCATGAAATTGTCTATGATTATGAAAGTATGAAGCTAAGACCTTTCTCAAAGATTATACCTCTTGTGAGCCTCTTGATGTTATGCAAGGGTAATGCTTGTTGGTGATCTATTCTTATGTTTTGAAGTTGGGCTCAGCATTAGAGGTCAAAGATGTTTAAAAGCTACTCGTGTCATGATTCTATATTTGTCATAAGTTATTAAAGTTATGATTATTCCAATTATCCTGTGGGATTAGGCATAGCACTAATGGATAAAGGGTTTGCTTTCTTTCCTTGAAATATGTTCCACCATAGGACTATGTTATACCCTTACAATACTAGTGGATCCACTTAGTGCACTTTCTCTTGAAGTTCTTCCCGAAATGGGATGGATTCCCATAAGGTGAAATTATCTATGACATTCTTTTCAAAATAGGACAAGCTCTATAAGGAAGGTTACTTTTTCGAAATGGGATGGGCTTCCATAAGGTAAAGTATGGTTTACCTTGGCAAGTAGACCACCTCTTTACCGGTGAGAGATAACCATTGGGGTTCCAAGTTGTAGCTCTCTTGGTCTTATTTTATCTTGGCTGAGGCCTCTTCCCACACTTATGTATTATAATCTATATAAATTGAATGATTTACTTAAGTATTGATCGTACACGCTATATTACTACTATGCTATTTATTGCTTATTATTATACATTTTGACTTGTTGCTTATATCTTATTTCATTGTATCCTACATACTTAGTACATTCAAATGTACTAACGTATACCCTATGCCTATATGATGTTAATATGTTGGAGCTAGAGCTCCACTTGGTCATCTTCCTCCTCTGTATGGTTAGTAATATCTATTCAAGCAAGTTGGTGAGTTGTCAATTCCGAGGACATAATTCCCTGGAATTTTGCTATGTATTGACTCTTCTTATTGGAAACTTATGATTATGAGGGTGAGTCTGGTTGCTTGTCTTGGCCCCCCCTAAGTTCTATGTCTAGAGGTGTTGTTGGAAAAGTTATATATAGTGCTTGAGTTTTGACTCATCTATGTTATTTAGTTACTAAACTCTCTCCCTTAGTCCCGTTTTCTCATGTTTGTATTTTCTCTTATTGTTTATTCTTGATTCCACAACCAAGGATGTGTGTATGATATGCTAAGAGGCTTGTTTGAGGTTCCTTTAGGTTCCCCATTCATTGTGTCACATCTAGGCCCTAGTTTGGGTCATGACAATGCCCTCTAAAAATATAGCCTCTATTGCCACAACACACCACTAGTGAGTACTAGCATTCGATGTTGAAGATTATGATAGTGTGATCGAGGATTCGGCATCTCCTCTATCCTTGGAGCCCTTCTTTGAACACTACTCATCTATGTATCTCGTTATCTAGGGCATACTACTCCCCATCATCTTACTGTCTTCCTAGTTAGACTAGGGAGGACTATGATACTAAGTTTGAGGCTTCCCAGCTCTGGCTGTAGCTTTCGTTGATGGTCGAAGTGCTTCTAGGTCAAGCTGGGTAGGATACATCTCCATTAATACACTTAGATGAGGTAATTATTTATCATTGTCACGCCCCAAGTTGCCGTTAGGATGGACTAGCACCCTTGCCGATAAGGCTCGGGAGAACCAACCTATATCTATTTGCTTGTATACATATTATAATAAACTTTCTGTGGTTGGCATGCTTATAGGGAGATAAATGGTAATAACGAGCTAAATGGAGATACATATAGATAGGCCATTGGGGCCACAGTGCCTAATATACGAGACATGACCATACTTTAATTTACATAGTCTATAAAGCCTCTAGTTGAGAGAAAGCATCCATAAATATTTGGGACAGGCCCCATCTGAATTAACTGTATAATATAAACATATAAATTCCAAATACGCACACAGCTCCGAAATAACCAGGATCTTTGTAACAGCAGTTGAATGTCCTGAACTCTACTGGGAAGATCTATTAGCACCTGTACTTGCAGCATGAAATGCAGGTCCCCCGGAAGGGACTCAGTACGAGATAATGTACTGAATATGTAAGGCAACAAATATTGTACATGAAATACTACACAAATAAAATTATGCACTGATTGCGGATAAGAGACCACCTTCAGTTATACTTTGGGATCAAGTACTTTATGTTGTTTATATTGCTTTGCCTTTACTGTAAAATCTATAAGTTAAAATCTGTGCGCATCTGTACTAAAAAGGCCAACTGATCAGTGGTGAATTGTATTGGGATCGTCCCTATGCTATGTTGTCAATGAACCCCCTCGGGCTACCACCCATAAACTGTATTGGGATCATCCCTATGTTAGGTTCTCAATGAACCCCCTCGGGCTATCCAGAATTTCCAGCTTAACATAATAGCATGTACTTCTTGTTTTACATGATGAAACCATACTAAATACAACTATAATTTCTTACATTTTCCTTATATGTTCTGGATATCCTTCAAAAGACTTAGAAAATTGAGTTTATATCTTGGTGGAGTGGATTAGAGAGAGGACAAAGAACGTTAAGAAAGCTGAAACATTATTTCTTAGTGCAATGCATTATTGCTGTAGTTAACCCGTTATTAAAGAATGTTTTTGGCCAACGTTTCTTTCCACTCTTGACATGATAATGACACCCATTAATTGTATATTGTTGTAGGATTTTATCCTCCAAAATTGGGCTCAATTGGGTCTCAAATATGATGGACATAGGCTGCCAATTTCCAGCTTTCTACTTATTTGGCTTTTGGGTCCAAAAGGCCAAGTTATTTGTAGTGTGCTTTGGACATTTTTAAATTCTCCTTGGACTGAAAATAAGGTC
>JAOTQJ010082252.1:0-12498 GCA_025642045.1 Solanum sejunctum
ATAATATGTTCAAATACCCAGCTAAAGAAATGCAAATAATCTGGGTTATCACAAGCTAGCTACTCATGGTTCCCACAACCCCAAGTTGTGGGGGTTTTAGCTACTCATAGCTTGAAAAAAATCATAAATAATGAATAAAATAGACATAGTTGAGATATTATCCAAAGAAAACGAAGAACAATAAACCACCTTGATTTTTGGATTCACAAGCTTTAAAAATGGAGTTAAATTACAAGTGATTCCAATCCTCAAATTGGGTCTTCAAAGTGAAACCCTAAGTGTCTACTCTAAAACCCTAAAAGATTCTCTCTAGAAAAGATATTCTATTTTCTATGATCTAATTCTTTTCTAAAAACTCTAACTTATACTATTTATACTATTTACAAAAAGGACATTAAAAGAAATAAGAAAATTTTGTAGGCAGCAATCACGGCTCGTAGGTATGACTTGTAGGGTGACCTACAGTTGTAATCAGGCTTTCATAGTCAGCACTTGGCATTTTGGATTTGACTGCTATGATCCATACTATGTGTCATTGTCTAGTCTATGACTCATACCCTGGGCTCCTATAGTTGAACTTCAATTTCTCAGATTTTGATTTTGAAAACTGTTAATCACTATGATCATCTCCTACGATTCTGTAGCTTAGACTATGACTCATAATGGGTCTCTTAGATCCTCAAATCCAACAAAATCTGCTACTTTTCCCCAAGATTAAGCCAACCTGTATTTTTTCTGCAAAAATAAACACAAAACATATAAAAATCATAAAAAGTAGCATGGAGAACACATATAATTTATTGTTTTAGAGACCAAATATGCTGTATTTTAACAACACATCAAAGGGCAAAGGGACTAAAGGACGTCCTGATACTCATAGATCATAAAAGGGTAAAAGCTCAAAGCATAAGTACATCAATTTATCCAACAACACCTCTAACATAGATTGGAGTGGGGCCAAGACACTTTCTGGGCTCACCCTCATAGTATCAAGTGTTCAACATAAAGAGACATCAATAGCAAGTATAGCATAGCTAGTATCCCCAGAGTTGAAGTCTTGTCAAATCTTATCTTCCAAAGCACCGAACTATCCACGTGGAGGATGATCTAGAGGTGCTCTGGTTCCTACATGGTAAAATCATATAGTCATAGAGTATGCATTAGTACATTTGGATATACTAAATATGTAGGATGCAATGCAACAAGATATAAGCCAACATAGTCAAAATGCATAGTTATAAGCAATGGATAGGTATAATATCAATACGACATGCATGATCAATGCTTGAGGTAAAACCTGCTTGTAAATCATATAACTTGCAAATATAGACTGCATGTGTGGGAAGAGACCATAATCATATACCAAGCAAATACTACTTTGAATCCGTGGCATGTCACCCCTCAGTAAGGTGGTTGGAGGTATCTACCCCTCAACATGGTAGTACGGGCATGCTATCCCCCGACAAGGTGGTCAAGCTATCTACGTCTCAATATGGTAGTATGGGCATAACACCCCTCTCACCCCCATCCCCTTCCCCCTCCCGATAAGGTAATCAAGGTATCTATCCCTCAATATGGTAGTATAAACATGTTTACCCTCAACAAGGTGTGGTCAACTTGGAACGCTATAGATACTTTTATGGATTCAATGCATACATAAATCCCTTATAATCATCATAAAGTCACTTACCTATAAACCATGTAGCAGTTTATTAATAACTTGAGAATCCATGTCAAGAGATTTTATCAAACACTTGGTAGGTGTGTAATGCTATTTCAAAATCATGCAATTCAAGAGTGAAGTAATATGAGAAAACTCAATGTAAACAAGCCTACCAACATAATATAAAACCCTTATGTAAGATACATTGAAATCCATAATCAAATCTCATAATAGAACATAGTTTTATAGCTCAAAACATGCATAGTCTCAATAGGCTAAATCAATTCATAGTATAAGCTTGAAATATATAAACATGCACATTCAATCAACATTTCATAAAACCCCAACATAATTTGTAATCAAAATCCATTATAAAAGATACCCATAGAAGATACAACTTGGAAACATACAATTTTCATAAAAAGGGAGATTGGGTTCCACCATTTAAAGAACCCAATGGATGAAGCTCACATACCTTAAACTTGGGTTTTCTTGATATAGACTTGAAGGAGTCTTGAAGTTTGAATGGAGTTCTTGAGATCCAGAATTAAGCTTGAGATATTTGGATTTGGATGAATATTTGGTTAAGTGTTAGAGAGGGTTTTGAGTGATATAGAGTTGAAAAATGGCTAACTATAGGTGTTTTCACATATAAGTGGGCATGGGTCTATGACCTCAAGGCCCTTGGACCAAAATGAAAAATCGAGGAAAAACTTGAACTAGTCCGCGTATAGTCCATGATGTGGAGGGCAAATTAACAATGATCAGCATCCCAGGTGCGTCGTGGCCTAGGCGCGGACAAACACTGGTTTACGAAATTTTGTAAAAATTATTTTTTGCTACAGGTCCTCTAAAATTGAGGTTATACCCATTCCCCACTCAGTTTTGTCCCCTGATTACGAATATGAAGTCAAATTTTGTATATCACATATGAATTTTAAGATATATGAAAATTATGATTATGAAAATTTTTGAAGCACATTTTTGGGGCATTTCAATATCTCCCCTTGGGAACATTCGTCCTCGAATGTCAAAGAAATGTATATAAGAGAAGTAATCGTGAAGATTTTAACTTTAACATGAATGCAACAAATGCATCTAAATATCATTTTCAAAAATCTCAACATGAGTGTAAAAAATCACCATAAACTTGTTAACATGAACAGGAATGTATGCAAAATGTCGTAAGGGCTAAAACTTAAGACTTGAATTCATATAGGAGAGTTAAATTAGTACCTTAGGCTTGAGTAGAGTGGATGAGATATAGATATGACTTTGTCCTGTCCGTCTCGGCTTCCTATGTGGCACTTTCAATTTGTTGGTTCCTCCAAAGGACCTTGACGGAAGCTACATTTTTGTTTCTCAACCTCGTCACTTATCTATGCAAAATCTCCACTGGGATCTCCTCATAAGTCAAATAATCATCTACAACACCCACAACATCCAAAGGCACTATAGCGTTAGGGTCACCCATACACTTTCTCAACATGGACACATGGAAGACCAGATGGACCATGTCCATCTCCATAGGCAAATCTAACTTATATGCAACCTTACCAATCCTATTTAAAAGTTTATAAGGACCCAAAAAACTTGGGCTTAACTTCCCTTTCTTGCCAAAGCAAACCATACCCTTCATAGGTGGGACTTTCAAGTAAACCCAATCACCAACCTCAAACTCAAGATCTCTTATCCCCACATCGGAATAGAACTTTTGTCTACTTTAGGCTGTTTTCAATCTCTCCCTAATCAACCTCACCTTCTCCAAGGCTTCCATGACCAAATCTAGACCTAGCAAAGCTATTTCCCTTACTTTAAACCACCCAACTGGTATCTACAATACCTACCATAAAGAGCTCTAAAAGGAGCCATACCAATGCTTAAGTGGTAGCTATTGTTGTAAGCAAACTCAATGAGTGGAAGATGTTCATCCTAACTACCTTTAAACTCCAAAACACAAACTCTAAGCATATACTCAAGGGTTTGAATAGTCCTCTCGGTTTGACCATCCATTTGAGGGTCAAAGGATGTGCTAATCTTAACCTTGGTACTAAGACCTTTTTGGAAGGACCTCCAAAAGTGAGAAGTGAATTGAGCACCACGATCTGAAATGGTAGACAAGGGCACCCCATGTAATCTAACTAACTCATGTATATACAACTTGCTATAATCTTTGGCACCATAAGTAGTTTTAACCGGTAGGAAGTGAGCTGACTTTGTCATTCTATCCACAACTACCCAAGTAGATTCAAAATATTTTCTAGTCTTAGGCAACGTAACCACAAAATCCATGTTGATTTCCTCCTACTTCCAAGTAAGAATCTCTATATCTTGGGCTAGGCCACGTGGCCTTTTATGTTCGGCCTTCACTTTTGGCAATTGTGATACCTGGATATGAACTTGGCAATGTCTCTCTTCATACAACCCCACAAATACACTTCCCTCAAGTCTCTATATATCTTTGTAGAACCGGGGTGAATGGAATAGAATGAATTATGATCCTCTTTCAAGATTAATTCTTTCAAATCATCCACATCTGGCATAGACAATCAACCTTGGTACCTAACGGCACCATCTCCCTATTAGGAAAAACCTCCTCTTTATCATCATTCACCAAGGTGTTCAACTTTAGCAACACGAGGTCAAGATCTTGTTTTGCCTTTACCTCTTCAATCACATAAGATATCAACAACCATTACACCACAATTATCAACTTCATCCAACCTAACCCCCAATCTAGTCGACTGGTGAACCTCTCTAGCCACCTCTTTGCCACCATCATCAACATGAGCTAGACTATCCATAGATACCCTATTTAGAGAATCGACCACAACATTAGCTTTGCTGAGGTGATAATGCACACTCATATGATAATCCTTAAGGATCTCTAACCACCTTCTTTGTCTCAAGTAAAGATCTTTTTGGATGAACACATATTGGAGACTCTTGCGATTGGTGAACACATCAACATGAATCCCATATAAATAGTAACACCAATTTTTCAAATCAAATACCATGACCACTAATTCAAGATCATAGGTGGGATAATTTTTCTCATACACCTTACGTTGTCTAGAGACATATGCTATCACCTTATCACTTTGCATCAAAACACACCCCAAACCAATTCTTTAGGCATCATAATAGACAACAAATCCTTCCAACCCTTTCGATAGAGACAAGATAACAATAGAGTAACTATCTTTCAAAGTTTGGAAACTCTTTTTAGACTCATTGGTCCACACAAATTTCGCCTTCTTTTTGGTCAACTGAGTTATAGGAGAAGCAATAGAAGAGAAACCATTTACATACCTTCGGTAATAAGCCGCCAAAACCAAGAAACTTCTAATGTTCGATGGAGTCAAAGGTTTAGGCCAATTTCTAATCACCTTATTTTGCTTAGGATCTACCTTAATTCCATCCTCCGACACCACATGCCCTAGAAAAGAAACCTCTTTAAACCAAAACTCACATTTTCATACTTACCATACAACCTCTCCTCCCTCAAGATTTGCAACACCACCCTCAAATGATTCATATGCTCCTCCTACTATGGGAATAAATCAAGATATCATCAATACAAACCACCACAAACAAGTCAAGGTAGGGTTTAAAGACCCTATTCATAAGATTCATAAATATAGTCAGTGCATTAGTCAACCCAAAGGACATAAGCACAAACTCAAAGTGCACATACCTAGTCTAGAAAGCCATTTTGGGAATGTCACACTCTCTCACTTTCACTTGTTGATACATGGATTGAAGATCAATCTTAAAAAAGTGACTAGCCCCTTGAAATTGATCAAAAAGGTTATCAATCCTTGGTAGAGGGTACTTTTTCTTTATGGCGACTCTATTAAGTTGCCGATGATTAATGCACATTCTAAGAGTACTATCCTTTTTCTTCACAAACAACAGCAGTGCACCCTAAGGTGATTCACTAGACCTTATAAAACCCTTATCCAATAAATCCCTTAATTGCTCCTTCAACTCCTTTGACTCCATCGAGGCCATACGGTAGGGGGAATAGAAATGGATTGAGTGTTAGGAAGAAGGGTTATACCAAAGTCTATTTTCCTTTCGGGAGGAACACCAAAAAACTCATTGGTAAAGATATCAAGAAACTCATTAACCACCCAAACCGACTCTATAGAAAGGACTTTGGACTCAACATCCCTAACCCTCACAAGATGATAGAGACAACCCTTAGAAATCAATTTTTGGGCTTTAAGATAAGAAATGAATATACCCTTGACCACCACATCACAACTTCCCTACTCAAGGACACGTTCATTAGGGAATTGGATTTTTACTCTAGGGGTTCTATAATCAATAGAAGCATAATATGCATACAACCAATCCATCCCAAGAATGACATTAAAATCTACCATATCTAATTCAACAAAGTCACAAAGCAAGATTTTATGCAAAATTAACACGGGATAATTTCTCTATACTCTTTTAGCAATAATGGACTCACCAATGGGGGTAGACACTTCATAGGGCTCATACAATAGTTCGGGACTAACATGAAGCTTTTTGGCAACAAAAGGAATAATAAAAGAAAGAGTGGCACCCGGGTCTATCAATGCACACACATCAAAATAAAAAACCTTTAGCATACCGGTGATGACATCGAATACCTCATCTACCCTTTGTCTTCCTTGAAGAGCATAGAATCTATTTTTCCTTAGAGTAACCCCTTATTGGCCTCCACTCCCCTTTTGACCCGCATCCGCACCTTGGCCTTGTGGACGACCATCTCTACCTTTGTTTCTAGCATGAGGACAGTCAATCACCTTATGACCCACTTTATCACAACCATAGTAAGCATTGGAGTCCTTCAAACATGGACCATTATGGTTCTTATCATACCTTTGGCACATAGGGTTAGGCACCACAACACCACCACCTTGGAACCTTAGGTTGTCATTAGCAAACCTTCTATTAGGAGCATAAGAAGACCCTTGGCCTTGGAACTTGGGGCATTGACGAAATCGACCACCCTTGTAATTTTGGAATCCACCTTCAAAACGAGCCTTTTTGGACTCACCACTTCTTCTTTTTCTAAGATTTCCCCCTCCAATTGTTTAGCATGTGTAATGAGATGGGCTAAACCCATATCACCTATTAGCATGGTGGTACAACACTCTTCATTAACCAAGTTGGATACACTAGACATAAATTTGTTCATCCTTGACCTTGGCTCGACAATCAATTATGGGGCATACTTAGAGAGTTGGTTGATCTTGAGGGCATACTCCCTCATACTTATAGATCCTTGCTTTAGATTCATAAATTACATTATCTTCGCCTCCCTTATTCAATAGGAAAGAACTGATTGAGACATGCCGCTTTGAACTCCTCCCAAGGGATAGCATCACCATTCCCTTTCTCCATCTTTCATTGAGTGAACCATATTTGAGCCACCCCTTTGACTTGGTAGGCTGCCAACTCCATTTTTTCCTCTGTATTAACCCTCATAATGGATAATACCTTATACACTCCATCAATGAATTCTTGGGGATCCTCATCCACCTTGGACCTATGGAACTCCAGTAGTTTTGTCCTAGTAAAATCCCTCACCCTTGAGGCCAGAGTCAGAGCATGAGGAGCTAGTTCCCCTTGGTTGATTTGGTTGGTCATAGATGAGCTAACGTGGTGATAGAATCTTAAAACTCATCATGGGGAACTCCCCTATCTTGAGTTTCTCGAGGAGCGGGAGGGGCCGGTTACTTCTTGGGTGAATAGGCTCTCCTTAGTCTTCCTCTTGGAATAGGCATAATCTAAAATATAGAAGAACATTCATTAGAGGAAAATCCTTACCTTAACTTCTATAGCACGACAAAGATCATGAAGAAGGGGAATATTTCCTAAAATATCTCATTGCCTCTCACTCATAATTGTGGTGCACTTCACAACCAGGAACAAGACTCGAATTGACGTGGTGTATTGGATTTTGAGGGCCATTAACAACCTAGTGCTCTGATATCAAGTTTGTCACAATCCAAATCTAGGGACTCGACATTACACGGTGAATAAGAAACCTTGGAGAAATCCCAAACAAGCCTCTTAGCATATCAATCACACATCCTTGATTAAAGAAGCAAAATAACAACAACAAGAAATATAAATAAGGGCAAAGGGACTAAGGGAAGTCTTGATATTTATAAAGCATGAAAGAGTCAAAGCTCAAAGCATAAGTACATCAATTTTTCCAACAACACCTCTAACATAGATTGGAGTGGGGTCCAAGGTACTTTTCGGGCTCACCCTCATAGTATCAAGTGTTCAACATAAAGAGACATCAATAGTAAGAATAGCATAGCTAGTGTCTCCGGACTTAAGGACTTACCAAAGCTTATCTTCCAGAGTACCAAACTAGCCACATGGAGGAAGATCGAGATGGGCTCTAGTTCCTACATGGTAACATCACGTAGGCATAGAGCATGATTTAGTACGTTTGAATATACTAAGTATGTAGGATACAATACAACAAGATATAAGCCAATATAGTTAATATGCATAGTCATAAGCAATGGATAGATATAATATCAATATGGAATGCATGATCAGACTTGAGGTAAAGCATGCTTGTAAATCATATAACTTGCAAATATAGATTACATGTGAGGGAAGAGACCATAATCATAGACCAAGAAAATACTACTTGGAATCTGTGGCATGTTAACCCCTCGGTGAGGTGGTCAAGGTATTTCCCACTTAATATGGTAGTACGGGAATGTCACCCCTCGACAAGGTGGTCAAGGTATCTACCCCTTAACATGATAGTACCGGCATGTCACCCCTCGATAATTTTCATGAATTCAATACATGCATACATAAAATTACTTAATCATCATAAAGTCACTTGACTTATAAACCATAAAGTAGTTCATCAATAACTTGAGAATCCTTGTCAATACATTTTATTAAACACTTGGTAGGTGTGTAATGCTAGTTCAAAATCATGAAATTCAAGAGTGAATTAATATGAGAAAACTCAATGTAAATAAACCAACCAACATAATGTATAACCCTTATATAAGATACCTTGAAACCCATCATCAAATTTCATAATAGAACATAGTTTCATAGCTCAAAATATGCATAGTCTCAATAGGCAAAAGCAATTCATGGTATAAGCTTAAAATAGATAAACATGCATATTCAATCAATAATTTCATAATACCCCAATATAATTTTTAATCAAAATCCATTATAAAAGATACTCATAGAAGATACAACTTGAAAACATGCAATTTTCATTAAAAGGGAGATTGGGCTCCATGGGTGAAAGGACCCAATGGATGAAACCCACATACCTTAAACTTAGGTTTTCTTGATGTAGACTTGAAGGAGATTTGAAGCTTGAATAGATTTCTTGAGATCCAAAAATAAGCTTGAGACATTTGGATTTGGATGAAATATTTGGTTAAGTATTAGAGAGGGTTTTAAGAGGGTCTTGACTGATATAGAGTTGAAAAATGACTAAGTGTAGGTGTTTTCACACATAAGTAGGTATGAGGCTATGACCCCAAGGCCCTTGGATTGAAATGCAAAACTGAGGGAAAACGTGAACTAGTCCGCGTGTGGTTGGCAACCCAGACCCAATGTAGAGGGTAAACTAACACTCCGTGCCCCAGGAGTGTTGCGGCTTGGGCCGGGATAGACACTAGTTTGCAAAATTTTGTGAAAATTATTTTTCTCTATGGGTCCCCTAAAATCAGTGTTATATACCTTTCCTACTCAAGTTTGCCCTTGATCATGAATATGAACTAGGATTTTTGATATCACACATGGATTTTGACATATATGCAAATTATTATTATGGGCATCTTCGAAGCATATTTTTGGGATGTTTCACATATACATTGATTTCATGATGAATTTCAGTGATATCCAGTGAAGGACCACTTGATGGAGACGAAGTTTATGAGAGCACAATACGAGTCATGAATCAATCAATGACTCCTAAATTGGATCCATAGAAGTGAAGTCCAAGATCTCAAGAGCTGAACACGAGATCCTAATTACGACTCATCAGTCAATTTAGGAGTCATAAATGCCTATTGCAGAAAGTTGCTGCCCAATTTTTCTATTTTTTATGGACTTATTTGTAAATATTATAAATAATAATTTTTAGGTTAATTTTGAAGGAGTACAATAGAGTATGTCATTAGAAAGTACATTTTAGGTTTTGGACATGGAGACTTCAATCTTAGAGGAGAATACACTTGTGAATTCATTGTACCTTCAAATCTTGTGATTCTTAATATATTTTGTATTTGCTTGTTCTTCAATTCAATTGGGTAAGTGATTACTTTTATTTTCTCAATTTATGATTTCTTCATCTACCCATAGCATGAGTAGCTAAATCCATAACTTAGGGTTGTGGGAGCCATAAAGATCTAATCAAATAAACTTAGATAATTTATGATTCTTGGAAAGAGTATTTACATGTATCAATCAATTCTCTTGGTTTTGCATATTTTCTAGTGGTGGCCAACATTAGAACTTTCTTACTGTTATGTTCCCTATATAGGTGGTAATGAATTGGAAAAGAGATTGATTAACAAGATTCAATGATGTGCTATCATCAAATCAACTGAACTAGACCAAGAAGAGGTTGACTAGGACTATGGGTAATGGTTAGTATTACACACTACGGAGATGGGCCAAGTCACATAGTGAAATTCACTTCTTACCTTTGACTAAAGGGCTTGGTGAACTTAAATTACTGTCCTACATGATATACCCTAGTTGAAAATTGGGTTATCCAAGGATATTGAGTTGGTGAATCATAGGGAACACAGTTCTCGAGTTTCTCTCCATTATTGACTGTCTCTTGCTTTAGTTAGTTTGGTTTAATTTCTTATTTAACATTGCAAAACCCCCTCCCCCTTGGTGAATTCAGTTGTTAATTATTTGAATTGAGTATTGGTAAATTCATTATGAGTTTCTGTATTCTCTCTGGGATTCAACCCTGTCGCAACCCAAGCCTAGGGCCAAGGCATGACACAGTGAATGGGGAACCCTAAGGAACTCCAAACAAGCCTCTTAGCATATCATCACATATCCTTGATCGTAGAAGCATTTGAAAAAAAAACAAGAGACAGTAAATAGGGATAAACAGGGCTAATGGAAAACTTTAATACCATAGGAACATGACAAGCCAATAGAGTATAGCATTAATACATTATAAGGTTCCAACAACACCTCTACTAAATAGATAGGAGCGGAGGCCACGAGATCTCCAGGCTCTGCCTCATAGTCATAAGTTTTTGATATAGATAAAGTCAATGCATAGCATGAAAATCAAGAGACATATGTCCTCGGAGTTGAGGACTCACCAACTTGCTTTGAGAGAAATTGTACTAGCCATGTGGAGGAGGAGGATAATCACGTGGGGCTTCGGTTTTATATGGTAACATCATGTAGGCATAGAGTATATGTTAGAATGCTTGAATATACTAAGTATGTAGGATGAAATACAACAAGAGATAGACAATATAGGCAAAATGCAACATCATAAGCAATGGATAGCATGGTAGCAACATGACATGCATGAATGATGCTTGAAGTTAAACATGCTTATTTAGAATATATTACATATGTAAGAAAAGACCAACATTATGATGGATTATCACACCCTACCATCCATGGTGATTGAGGTATTAACCCCTTAATTGTTGATGGACACCATACCCTTCATCATAGTGGTCAAGGTATCAACCCCTTAACTGGTTGATGGACATCACACCCTCCATCATAGTGGTCAAGGTATCAACCCTTTAACATCGTTGATGGAAAACACACCCTCCATCATAGTGATCAAGGTATAAACCCCTCAACATGGTTAATGGGCATCACACCCTCCATCATAGTGGTCAAGGTATCAATCCCTCAAAAAGGTTAATGGACATTACACCCTCTATCATAGCGGTTAAGGTATCAACCCCTCAACATGGTTGATGGACATCACACCCTCTATCGCAGTGGTCGAAGTAAAGCACCCCCTCAACAAGGTGTGGTAAACTTGCAATACTATAGATACTTTTCAAGAGATCAACATATATATATATATATATATATATATATATATATATATATATATATATTTTGCTTTTATCATCATAAGGTCATTTATCTCATGTGCCATGCATTAGGCCTTAAACAACTCAGAAACCTTAATTGGATATTTTATCAAACACCTGGCGGATGTTTAATGCTGGTATAAAAACATGCAATTCAAGGGTAAAATCATGCAAGAAAAATCAATGTAAAATAGCCCACATATCCTTAGTAATACCATCAAGCAATGTACATCAAAACCCCTCGTCAAATCTCAAAGTGTATCATAGATCCATAGATCAAGACATGCTTAAATAATCACACTTTAATGAAACCCCAATATAGTTCATTTATAAATTCATAATAAGTAAGACCCATAAGTAATTCAACTTAGAAATATGAAATTCATGTAAAACAGAGGCTTCAGCTCCATGGGTGAAAGGACCCAATGGTTGAAACCCACATACCTTTGACTTTGAGTTTCTTGAAATTGGATTGTGAAAGACTTGGAGCTTTGAAGTGGGTCTTGGAATCCAAAACTTGCTCTTGAGTTTCCTTGAATTTGAATAGGGGATTTGAAAATGATTTAGGGAAGTCTTAAAGGGTTTTAACAAGAGTATTTTGTCAATAAAATGATGAATTTAAGAGTTTGGGACCTTAAATAAGTATAAAAACTTCAATTTAGTGCTTAGAAAGAGTGGGAAAGGACCAAAATAACCCTTCCTAAAAAGCTATCAAACGTCTGTTATGGGCCTCATAAC
>JAOTQJ010082263.1:0-12493 GCA_025642045.1 Solanum sejunctum
TAAGTCCCCTATGTGATTGAATTCTTATGTTTCAACCTTTATGTCATTCATATGCATTCATGCTTAAGTTGGCAAGTCATGATGATTTTCCACTTATGCTGAGGTTTTGAAAATGGTGTTTTAAAAGTAATTTTGAATTTAGTTGGGAATGATTTTTTTATGATCATTATTGTCTTGTACGTCTCTTTTATATTCGGGGATGAATGTTTCTAAGGGGGAGATATTGAAACGACCCCAAAAAGTGCCCGAAAACATGCTCAGAACGTCCAAAATTTTAAATTCCATATATCTCAAAATCCATTTGCTTTTTCAAAAATCCAACTTCATATTCTTGTTCAGGGGGATCCAAATTAGGTGAAAAGGGGTCTAACCCTGATTTAGGAGTGAAATATTAGCAATTATGAAATTACAAAAATGCAGATTCTAGTGGGGGTTTTGCGCTGCCCTCATGAAGCGCCCACCTTTATTTTGGGATAGTGTTTTTAGTTCAGTCCAAGACTTCTAAGTCTTAGGCTTAAGTGTTCCCAAATATATTTTTACCTAAACTTAGACAAATTTTACCCTCATATCATCCTAAACATTTCCCAACACTCACTCAAACACTTAGTCATATTTTTAGTCCCCAAACTCAACTCCCAAACCCTCATCCCAAGCTAAAGTTCTTCTTCAAGGTTCTTCTTTAAGCTTTATGTCTCCATCTCCAATCTTCCCTAAATTCATCTCTAAGCTAAGTTATGTCAGTTTTTCTTTCATGGGTTCCTTTCACTGATGATACCCAAGCCTCCTTTTACTCAAATAGCATGATTTAAAGTTGATTTACAAATGGGTCTTGATTATTATGAATTCACTGCACACTATGTTAAAGCTATGTACAGTTATGATTGTTTTGCCATGTTTTGAGCTTTAAATCTTTGATCTAATGTAAGATTTGAGAAGGAGTTTTGATGTATATTTCTTGAGGGTGTTGCAAGGTAATGGTTGATGGTTTTACATTGGATTTTCTTGCATGATTTGATCTCTGTATTTTATGATTTCATACTAACATTACACACCCTCTAAGTGTTTGATAAAATGTCCAGATATGGTTTCTTGAGAAGTTGAAGGTCCAAAGCATGGGACATGATATGACTGGTTATATGATGATGAAATGAGCTTATGTATATGATATAATCTATATAAAGTGTTGCATTAGACCATACCCTATCCGGAGAAGGGAGGGGGGAGATAAGATCCCGGGTAACCATGTTGGGGGTTTGTACTCATCAACCATGTGAGGGGTTTGTACTTCGCCACAGTATTGATAAGGTGTGATTATCATCAACCATGTGAGGGGATTATACCACACAACCACCAAGTGGTTTGTACCTTGAATAGCTAGCTTGGTCTCTTCTACACATATGGTATCCTATATGAGCATGAGTTACTTAAGCATTGATCAGGCATGCCATATTGTTATATTATGCGCATTGCATAATATTATGCATTTTGATTATGGCGCCTATCTATTATTGCATTGTATCCTACATACTTAGTAAATTCAAGTGTACTAATGCATACTCTTGCCTACATGATATCACCATGTAGGGACTGGAACCCAAGTTGATCATCATCATCCTCTACGTGGCTGGTTCGGTGCTACTCAGGCTAGTTTATGAGTCATCCACTTCGGGGACCTTAGTTATGTTTCTCCTATTTTATATTGAGACATTCTTCTTTATGTCCTATTTGACTATGAGGGTGAGCCCGATTGCTTTGTGTTTCCCCCCTCCTCTCTATGTAGTAGAGGTGGTTGTTGGACATGTTATATATCTATGATATGAGTTGACTCTTGTCTTTTGACTATGGTATTGTGCAAGTTTTCTCCCTTAGCCCCTTTGCCCCTATTCTTTCTCTTTAATGCTTTATATGCTTCCATGACCAATGATGTGTAATGACAAGTTAAGAGGCTTATTAGGTATTCCTTCTGGTTGCCTATTCGCCATATGACATCTAGGCCCTAGGGTTGGGTCATGACATGGTATTAGAGCACTAGTTGTTAATGATTCTTGGAATCCAACACACTGCAAAGATTAGAGTCTTATTCATGGTTGTGAAGTGTACCACAACTATGAGTGAGAAGCTATGAGGTGTTTTAGGAAATGTTTCACTTCTTAATGGTCTATATTGTGCTTTAGATTTAAGTGTAAGGCTTTTTCCATAACGAATGCTCTTGGACCAAAACAGGAGAAATTATCAACAATAATACAGTAATCTGCACCCTGGCCGCGTTCTGCCAGGGGTGCAAATCCTTATTGTTTTTCATAATCTTTTGGAAATTTTTATGCTACAATTGCTCTAAAATTGGGGTTATATCCATTTCCCATTCAATATTTCCTCCGATAATGAATATGCTGTCGAATGTTTGATATCACATATGAATTTTGAGATATGTGGAAATTATGATTCTGGGCATTTTTGAGGTGAACTTTTGGGTACTTTTTGGGGCATTTCACAAGTAGACTACACTTCACCGGGGGTTGTCATGCCCAGTCACCTGAACCAAGGTGGTGTCAGGCCTCGGAGTCCAAGTTTTAGCTGGTTGGTCAATGTCGGTTGAGGTCACTTCCCACATATTTATGATATTATATATTATGCAAGATGATTGATTTAGAAGCATGCTTTTTTTCTGAACATTTATCATGCATGATATATTAAGATTATATATCTATTACTTATGATTATGCATTTTGACTATATTCACTTATATCTTTTTGCATTGCATCCTGCATACTTAGTACATTCAAACGTACTAACCCATACTCTATGACTACATTATATTACCATGTAGGGACCAGAGCACCTTTTAATCATCCTCCATGTGTCTAGTTAGATACATTAGAGATAAGCTTTGGTGAGTCCTCAAGTCCCAGGATGCTATCTATATTACTTTAGCTACTTTGATATTTCTTTATGTGTAACACTATTTACTATAAGGGTGAGCCCGAAAAATGTCTTGGCCCCCACTCCATTCTATGTTAGAGGTGTTGTTGGATATTATGATGTTCTTATGCTATGAGATTCACTCTTTTATGCTTTTATGATTACTAAAGACTTCCCTTTGTCCCACTTCCCTTTATTTATACCTCTTATTGTTGTTTATTTGGCTTCTGTGACCAAGCATATGCTAATGATATGCTTAGAGGCTTATTTGGGGTCCCTTTGGGTTCCTCGTTCGCCGTGTCACATTTAGACCCTAGGATTTGGTCATGAAAAACTTGGTATCAGACCATTAGGTTTTCAGTAGTCCTTAAAATCCAATGCACCACCTCGATTATAGTCATATTCATGGTTATGAAGCACGCCACAACTATGAATGAGAGGCTATGAGGTGTTTTAGGAAATTGTTTACTTCTTTATGGTCTATATCATATTTTAGATATAAGTATAAGGCTTTTCCCCTAATGAATTCTCTTTGCTCTTCTAGATTATGCCAATTCCAAGAGGGAGACTAAGGAGAGACCGTATACCATAGGAGCAACTGACTCCTCCCGCTCTTTAAGGTGGAGAGGTAGCCCAAGATAAGTTTTGAGATACTATTACAATGTTTACCTATGCTATGACAAACCAACTAAACCAAGGGGCCTAAGCCCCTCTTATTTCCACTCCAGCTTCTAAGGTGAGAGATTTCACAAAAATGAACCCACTAGAGTTCAATGGGTCCAAGAGGGATGAGGGTCCCTAAGAGTTCATAGATGAGTTGTACAAGGTACTATCCATCATGAGGGTTAATTTAGAAGAAAAAGGCAGATTTGGCTGCCTACCAACTCAAAGTGATGGCTCAAATTAGGTTCGCTCAATGGAAGATGAAGAAGGGTAATGATAATACTATCCCTTGGGAACAGTTCAAAGCTGCATTCCTCAATTGGTTCTTTCCTATACAGCAAACGAAGGCTAAGATGATGGATTTTATGAACCTTAAGTAAGGTTCCCTAAGTGTGAGGGAGTATGCCCTCAAGTTCAACAAGCTATCCAAGTATGCTCCACAATTGGTTACTGAACTTAGATCAAGGATGAACAAATTTGTGTCTTAAGTGTCTGACTTGGTTAATGAGTAGTGTCATACCATTATGCTAGTGAGGGATATGGATTTTTCTCGGCTCATGACTTATGCCGAGTGACTAGATGGTGAAAAGCTTAGAAAAATAAGAAGTATTGAGTCCAAGAGGGCTCATTTTGAAGGTAGTTTCCACAGTTCTAAGGGTAGCCGATTTCCTCAAGGCCACAAGTTCCAAGGCCAAGGGTCTTCCAATGCTCTTAGTAAGATATTTTCTAATGATAATCAAAGGTTCCAAGGTGGTAATGGTGGGATGACTCACCCTAAGTGCCAAAAGTATGGAAGAAACCATAGTGGTCCATGTTTGAAGAATTCTAATGCTTGCTTTGGTTGTAATGAAATGGGTCACAAAGTTATTGATTTCCCTCATGCTCAAAACAAAGGTAGAGATAGTCATCCACAAGGCCAAGGTGCAAATGCAGGTACAAGGTCAAAGGGAGGCCAACAAGGGGATACTCCAAGGTAAAACAGATTTTATGCTCTTCAAGGGAGACAAGAGGTGGATGAGGTGCTTGATGTCATCACTAGTATATTAATGGTTTTTGATTTTGATGTGTATGCATTTTTATTGATAGATCAGGGTGCCACTTTTTTTTATTACTCCTTTTGTTGCCAAAAAGCTTCATGTTAGTCCCGAATTGTTGTGTGAACCTTATGAAGTGTCAACCCCCATTGGTGAGTCTGTGTTCATATTGCATAAAGTCTTTCCTTGTGATTATGTTGAATTAGATATGGTGAATTTTGATGTCATTCTTGGGATGGGTTGGTTGCATGCATATTATGCTTCTATTGATTGTAAAACCCATACGATGAAATTCCAAGTCCCTAATGAGGCCATCCTTGAGTGGGAAAGTCATGATATAGTGGTCAAGGGTGGATTCATTTCTTTTCCTAAATCCCAAAAGTTGATTTCTAAGGGTTGTCCTTATCATCTTGTGAGGGTTAGGGATGTTGAGTCCAAAGTCCTTCCTATTGAGTCGGTTCTGGTAGTTAATGAGTTTCTTGATGTCTTTCCCGATGAGCTTCCCGGTGTTCCTCTTGGAAGGAAAATAGACTTTGGTATAGACCGCTTTCCCAATAAGCAACCCATTTCTATTCCCCCTTACCATATGGCCCTGGCAAAGTTGAAAGAATTGAAGGATCAATTGAGTGATTTGTTGGAGAAGGATTTCATAAGGACTAGTAAGTCACCTTGGGGTGAACCATTGTTTTTTGTGAAGAAGAAAGATGGTTCTCTTAGAATGTGTGTTGATTATCGGCAACTTAATAGAGTCACCGTAAGGAACAAGTACCCTTTACCAAGAATTGATGACCTTTTTGATCAACTTCAAGGGGCTAGTCACTTTTCTAATGTTGATCTTCGATTTGGGTATCACCAAGTGAAAGTGAGGGAGAGTGATGTTCCCATGATGACATTTTGGAGTAGGTATCGATACTTTGACTTTGTGGTTATATCCTTTAGGTTGACTAATGCACTAAGTATATTTATGAATCTCATGAATAGGGTCTTTAAACACTATATTGACTTATTTGTGGTGGTCTTTATTGATGATATCTCGATTTATTCCTATCGTGAGCTGGAGCAAGTAAATCATTTAAAGGTGGTATTGCAAATCTTGAGGGAGGAGAGGTTATATGGTAAATATTAAAAATATGAGTTTTGGTTGAAAGCGATTGCTTTCTAGGGCATGTGGTGTCACTGGATGGCATTAAGGTAGATTCTAAGAAGACAGAGGTGATTAGAAATTGGCCTAGACCTTTGACTCTATCATATATTAGAAGTTTCTTGGGTTTGGCGGGTTTTTACCTAAGTTTTGTAAATAGTTTCTCTCCTATTGCTTCTCCTATGATTAAGTTGACACAAAATAAGGAGAAATTCGTGTGGACCGATGAACGTGAGAAGAGTTTTCAAACTTTGAAAGATGTCTCCGCTCCTATATTGGCTCTACCAGAAGAGTTGGAAGAATTTATTGTATATTATGATGCCTCAAGAATTAGTTTCGGGTGTGTTTTGATCCAAAATTGTAAGGTAATAAGATATGTCTCTAGACAACTTATGGTGCATAAGAAGAATTATCCCACCAATGATCTTGAATTGGCGGTCGTGGTATTTGTTTTGAAAATCTGGGATCACTACTTGTATTGGGTTCATGTTGATGTGTTTACCAACCACAAAAGTCTCCAATATGTGTTCAACTAAAAAGATCTCAACTTGACACAAAAAAGGTTGTTAGAGCTCCTTAAAGATTATGGTATGAGTGTGCATTACCATCTTGGCAAGGCCAATGTTGTGGCTGATAGAGTGTCGATGTGTAGTCTAGCTCATGTTAATAATGGTTGCAAAGAGGTTGCTAGAGAAGATCACCGGTTGGCTAGATTGGGGGTTAGGTTGGATGAAGTTGATAATGGTGGTGTAGTCGTTATTGATGGTTCTAAAACTTTCTTGATTGAAGAGGTAAAGACAAAACAAATTTCTTTACCCCGCCTTGCTAGAGTTGAAGGTCTTGGTGTAAGATGGCAAAGAGAAGGTTTTCTCCCAAGTGGGCGATGGTGCCCTTAGGTACCAAGGTAGATTGTGTATGCCAAATGTGGATGACTTGAAATAATTTATCTTGAAGGAAGCCTATAACTTGTCCTATTCTATTCACCCCGGCTCTAAGTGATGTATAGGGATTTGAGGGAAGTGTATTAGTGGGTTGGTAAGAACAGGTATATTTCCAAGTTCATATCCAGATGTCACAATTGCCAATAAGTTAAAGCTAAACATCAAAGGCTGGGTGGTCTAGCCTAAGACATAAAAATACCTACTTGGAAGTGGTAGGAGATCAACATGGATTTTGTCGTTGGGTTGCCTAAGACTTGGAAACATTTTGAGTTTATTTGGATTGCTGTGGATAGAATGACAAGGTTGGCTCACTTTCTATCAGTCAAAACCACTTATGGTGCTGAAAGGTATGTCACGTTGTACATTCATGAGTCTGTTATGTTTCATGGGGTGCCCTTCCCTATCATTTTGGATCGTGATGCTCAATTAATTTCACTTTTTGAAGTCCTTCCAAAAAGGGCTTGGTACCAACTTAAAGCATAACATGACTTTTCATCCTCAAATGGATGGTCAAGAAAAAAGGACTATTCAAACCCTTGAAGACATGGTTAGAGGTTGCGTTTAGGAGTTTAAGGGTAATTGGGATGAATATCTTCCACTTATTGAGTTTGCATACAACAGTAGCTATCACTTAAGAATTGGTATGGCTCTTTTTGAAGCTTTATATGGTGATGTTGTAGATCTTCAAAAGGGTGGTTTGAAGTGGGGGAAATGGCTTTGCTATTTGGTCATGGTGGCCATGGAGAATGTCAAGTTGATAAGGGAGAGACTGAAAAAAACCCAAAGTAGACAAAAGTCCTACACCGATGTGAGGAGAAGAGATCTTGAGTTCAAGGTTGGTGGTTGGGTTTACTTGAAAGTCTCACACATAAAGGGTGTGGCCTGCACATTGGTCTAATTTTCTTTTGAACCGGCATATTTTAGGTAGTATAGATAGTTTGTAAATACATAGTAGTATTATCTATTAGCATATAACGATTCTTTAAATGCTTTTTAAATTTTGATGAAAAATTGATTACCCTTAAATTTTTGAGATTGTAGTTATTGATGCATTCATGCATTTTGAGTATCTGGCAATGTTTGTTTTGATAATATAAAGATAATGTGAAGGTAAGCTTAGTCTTAAAGCATGATCTATCAGTCTATAGTTGATTGTAGGTGCAATGCTATGTGTGTTATGAGCTTATTTTGCTACATTCATGTACCATGTTTGGACTAAGAACTTGCCTTATTACTCTGAAAGTGGTTTGGTGATGTAGCTGATTTGGAAAGGACCTTAGGCGCGTTGTTCTTTTAGTGAACCCACATTTAGCCTAAATGACCTACCGAATGAGTGAGTGAATCTTTTGTTCCAAATTTTTGAGCTTCTCATGTACTCATTCTTTCTTGACACCTTACTAGTTTAACCTTGTTTAATGAAATACCTTGGATTGGCCCTGGTCTGTCCTTGAGCATGTGAACGTTGACTGAAGCTAAAAGCCTAAGTTGAGGGTAGCTACAAATGATGGCCCTGGTTTGAGGATTAGATATTGTGTACTTTAACTTAGTCTAAAAGCCTAAGTTGAGGATGGCCCTTATTGTGGTTAAGTAATAATAATGAGGTGGTTAGTTGGGAAATAAAGAAAGAAATAAAAAAATAAAAAATAAAAAATGATATGTCATGAGCTGGGTGAAGAAAAAGAAAACAAGTTCCTTGAGTTGAGAAAAAGTAGCTTGAATTGAGTTCAGAAATAAGGCACAACTAAAAATAAAAAGAAATCACTATAGAAAAGTTTATGACAGGACAATAAGGGTGAATTTGATGAAAATGGTTAGGTTATGAAAGCAAAAGTGTTGGAAATCATGGTTCAAGGATAGCTTTTAGTCACTATTTGCCAAAAATGACATATAAAAGCCCCCTGAACCTATTTTACATGCCCTTAAGTCCTAAAGTGATCCAAATCTACTTTGTTATCAATCCGGAAGATGAGTGTAGAGGCAAGCCTATGGTGTTTGTTATTTCGCGTGAATCTCATTTGAGAGAGTGAGAATGCTTTCTCAGTCCCTGATTTCTAAATGCATTTTGAGCGAGTAAGATAGACTTCTTTTCTGTGAGGGAATTTGCACTACTTGATTAGCATATGGCTATACCAGTGATTATGGATGGTTGATGCTCCATAGCATAACATAGTTGGGTTGCCAAATTCATCATCATGTTTTTGTTGTGCTTAGTAGCTTTGTGATCTGCTTTGAAAATGATAGTTGGGTATCTAGATTAGAATGAATGGTGTATATGCCATTGCTATAGCTGCTATGTATTTCTTACTGTCTACATAGATTAAGTCATCGTTTGAGGACTAGCAACAATTCTAAGCTGAGGTTGTTAATGTGTTGTCAAATTACAATACATTTGATGCCCAAAACTAGGGATTGTGTAAGTTCTTAATGCGACTTTTTATGATTTTATGTGTTTTTGTGTTGTTCTTATAGAAAAGTTAGGTTGACATGATTTTTGAGGAAAATTGTAGTGTTTTTGAAGCATAAGACATGTGAGTTCACTATGAGTCGTAGCCCAAGCTAAGAGTTGTAAGGTGTTATCTAGCAAGAAGCAGAGACCGAAAATCAAAAATCTGCTAACTGGTGGTCAACCTTACAAGGCCACCATATGAGTGTAGGTCTTATTACGACTTGTATAGGTGTACTCGTAGTAGGAAATAGAGAGCCTAAACTTTGGATTAACAACTGAAGGCCTAGACTACGAGAGGAGCATGGCTATGACTCGTACCATTGGGTCATACCAGTTTAGTCCAAGGTGCCAAGAACCTAATACAAGACCCTGATTACGACTCATAGGTTACCTTACGAGTTGTATGTGTGAGGCATACTAGCTGCCACCTCTCTTTTTTGTATAATTTTTAGGGTTAAAATTGTAACTATAGGTTATGTTTTATTTTAGAGGAGAAGGAGGGGAGAACGAGATTCCATTGTATAGACATTGAATGTGCCTTTGAATATTCGCTCAAGAATATTTTAGGGTTCTGTAAAAGTTCTTCATTTTTCTCTTAGAAAACCCAATTTTGGGGATTGCAAATCTTGCTTTGTGCTCAATATCAATCTATCAAGCTTGTAGTTTGCAACGTGTGGTATCTGCAATCTTCATTGCTTTGGGTAAAATTCTCAATCATATCTTATATTTGCATTTTTGTTAGTTTTACCTTAGCCATGAGTAGCTAAACACCTATAACTTTGGGTTGTGGGAACCATGGGTAGTTGACTGGAGATGACCTAGGTTTGTGCATTTCTATGATTGGGATTTTGCATGTATTGTCTATTTCTCTTTGTTATGATTATTGTTTGGTGGTGGCCAACACAAAACTGGGCCTACTATCATGATCTTGACCAAGGTAGTGACGAATAGGAAAAGAGAAATAGATGACAGGATTCAATTAATGTGTTCTCGTCTAATCAACCAAACATAATGTCACGACCCAAACCTAGGGCCTAGATGTGACACGATGAATGGGGAACCCGAAGGAACCCCAAACAAGCCTCTTAACTTGTTATTACATATCATTGGTCATGAAAGCATATAAAACATTAAAGAATAACAATAGGGCAAAGGGCCTAAGAAAAAAACTTGCACAACCCATAATCAAGAGACAAGATTCAAGGTCGTATCATAGATATATAACATGTTCAACACCCATCTATATTGCATAGATAAGAGCGGGGGCTAAGACAAAGCAACTAGGCTTACCCTCATAGTTAAATAGAACATAAAGAAGACTATCTCAATACATAACAAGAGAGTATAAACCAAGGTCCCCCAAATGGAGGACTCACAAACTAGCTTGAATAGCACCGAACTAGCCACGTGGAGGAGGATGATCAACTTGGGCTTCGATTCATACATGGTGATTTCATGTAAGCAAGAGTATACATTAGTATGTTTAAATGTACCAAGTATGTAAGATGCAATACAACAATAAATAGGCATCATAATCAAAATGCATAATAATAAGTAATAGGCATAATATAAAATTATCGCATGCATGATCAATGCTTAAGTAAAACATGCTTAAATAACTCATACTCACGTAGGATATCATATGTGTAGAAGATACCAAGTTAGCTATTAATGGTACAAACCCATTGGTGGTTGTTTGGTATAAATTACTCGCATGGTTGATGATAATCATACCTTATCAACATAGTGGCGAAGTACAAACCCCTCACATGGTTGATGAGTACAAACCCCCACCATGGTTACTCGGGCTTTTATCCCCCAAGCTCGGGTATGGTCTAATGCAACACTATATATAGAGTATATCATACACATAAACTCATTTCATATAGTCATCTATATCATATCTCATGCTTTGGACCTTCAACTCCTAAAGAAATCATATTCAGGCATTTTATCAAATACTTAGAAGGTGTGTAATGATAGTATAAAACCATGCAATATAGAGATGAAATAATGCAAGTAAATCCATTGTAAAATCATCAATCAACACCTTGCAACTCCCTCAAGCAATGTACATCAAAACTCCTTCTTAAATCTTATAATATATCAAAGATTTATAGTTCAAAACATGGCAAAATAGTCACGATTGTACATAGCTTTAACTTAGTGTGCAATGAATTTCATAATAATCAAGATTCATTTGTCAATAAACTTTAAATCATGCAATTTGAGTAAAAAGAGACTTTGGTATCATGGGTGAAAGGAACCCATAAAAGAAACCCACATACCTTAGCTTAGAGATGAACTTGGTGAAGATTGGAGATGGAGGGTTGAAGATTGAAGAAGAACCTTGAAGGAGAACCTTAGCTTTGGATGAGGGTTGGGACTTGAGTTTAGGGAGTGAAAATATGGCTAAGTGTTTGAGTGGTATTGGGAAATGTTTAGGATGATATGAGAGTAAAAGTTTGCTAAGTATAGGTAAAAGCACATTTGGAAACACTTAGACATAGAATTCTTGGATTGACCTAAAAAAAAGTCCACAAAATGTACAGGGGCGCGTTGCAGAGGCAGTGCGAAAACCCCATTGGAAATTACATTCTTTTAATTTCATAATTGCTAATCTTTCACTCTTAAATTATGGTTAGACCACTTTTCACCTAATTTGGACCCTTTAAACAAGAATATGAAGTCAGATTTTCAAAATAGTAAATGGCGTTTGAGATATATGGAACTTAAAATTTTGAGCATTCTGAGGCACATTTAGTAGCACCTTTTCGGGTTGTTTCACCGAACCAAGGAGAGGTTGAATAGGACAATAGTAATAGTTTGTAGTCCCTCTATAGTTACCGACCAAGTGACGTGGTGAAATTTGACCTTCACCTTCACAAGAGGGCTTTAAGAACTAAGTTACCATCCTGCATGTGAATCTCTAATTATAGTTATGTTATCTACGTTAATCGAGTCAACAAATCATGGGGAACACAATTCCCAAGTTGTCTCTAAAATTGAGTGTATCGTAGTATAATGTTTATTTTTGTTTTTATTCTTGAATATTATAGTCAAAACTTGTATTCCATGTGGATTCGATCCTAATGTTTTAATTACTAACGATGACCACTTTCTTATTGGAGCGTGAACATCAGCTGCATCACCAGACTACGAAATTTAGATTAAAAAAATATAGGAGTAATTATTCGAAAATCCATTCATAAATTATATGTAACACTCCAAATTTTACATGTACTAATGCTATATAAATAAATCATATTATTCTTTGGTCAAATTAGCGTCAATTGTTGAAAGTGCTTGAATCTCGTCTTAACGGGCAATATGTGAGTCTAAATGCTTA
>JAOTQJ010082274.1:0-12493 GCA_025642045.1 Solanum sejunctum
AAACCCTACCTTGATTCCTTTGTTGTGGTTTTCATTGATGATATTTTGATCTATTCACATAGTAGGGAGGAGCATATGGGCCATTTGAGGGTTGTGTTGCAAAGATAGAGGGAGGAGAGATTGTATGCTAATTATGGCAAATGTGAGTTTTTGTTGAAGGAGGTTGCATTCTTGGGTCATGTAGTGTTGGGAGATGGTATTAAGGTGGATCTTAAGAAGACCAATGTGATTAGAAGGTGCATCTAAACCATTGATCCCGTCAGATATTAGGAGTTTCTTGGGCCTTGCGGGTTACTATAAAAGATTTGTGAATGGGTTCTCCTCTATTGCTTCTCCTATGACAAAATTGGCTCAAAAGTAGGTGAAGTTTGTGTGGACCGATGAATATGAGTGAAGCTTCCTAAAGTTGAAAGATAAACTTGTGTCTGCTCCTATATTGTCACTATCAGATGGGTTTGTGGCTTTTGTTCCATATTATGACGCATCTAGAGTTGGTTTGGGTTGTGTGCTAATGCAAAATGGAAGGGTAATAACTATGCTTCTAGGAAACTCAAAGTGCATGAAAAGAACTACCCTACCCTTGATCTCGAATTGGCTGGCGTGGTGTTTGCATTAAATATTGGGCTTCATCATTTTTATGGGGTGCATGTTGATGTGTTCACCGATCATAATAGCCTTCAATATGTCTTCACTCAAAAAGATCTTAACTTGACACAAAGAAGGTGACTAGAACTTCTTAAGGACTATGACACCAGTGTGCATTACCATCCGAGTAAGGCAAATATTATGGCGGATGCTTTGAGTCGGGTTTCTGTGTGTAGCCTAGCTCATGTAGATGGTGGTGATAGGGAAATGTCTAGGGACGTGCATTGATTGGCTAGTGATAAGGTTGGAAGATGTGGGTAATGGTGTTGTTGTTTATGGTTCAAAATTTTCCTTGGTTGATGAGGTGATAGTAAAGCAAGATCTAGACTCCTCCTTGCTTGAATTAAAGGCCTTGTTGAAAGAGGGCAAAATAGAGGTTTTCTCCCAGGGGGATATGGGGCCCTTAGATACTACGGTAGGTTTTGTGTGCCATGTGTTAATGGTTTGAGGGAGAGAATCCTTGATGAGGCCGATAATTCTTCTTACTCTATCCATCTTGGTTCCACCAAAATGTATAGAGACTTAAGGGATGTGTATTAGTGGGGAGGCATGAAGAGGGACATTGCTAAATTTGTTTTCGATTGCCATAGTTGTCAACAAGTTAAAGCCAAATATCAAAGGCTGGGTGGTCTAACCCAAGACATAGAGATTCCTACTTGGAATTGGGAGGTAACTAATATGGAATTTGTGGTTGGGTTGCCCAAGACTAGGAAAGTTTTGATTCTATATGGGTGGTAGTTGATAGGATGAAAAAATCAGCTCCATTTCTACCCTTTAAGACTACATATGGGGCAGAAGAGTATGCAAGGTTGTACATCTATGAGTTAGAGAGGTTACATGGGATTCCTTTATCCATAATATCGGATTATGGTGCACAATTTACTTCACACTTTTGGAGGTCTTTTCAAAGGGGTCTTGGTACCAAAGTCCACCTTAGTAAGGCCTTTCACCTTCAAACGGATGGCCAAGCCAAAAGGATAATTCAAACACTTGAAGATATGCTTAGGGCTTGTGTATTGGAGCTTAAAGGTAGTTTGGGATGATCATCTTCCATTGATAGAGTTTGCCTACAACAATAACTATCACTCTAGTATCAGTATGGCTCCTTTTGAGGCTTTTTATATGGGAAGCGTTGTAGATCACCAGTGGGTTGGTTTGAGGTTGGATAGGTGGAGTTTTTGGGACTAGATCTGGTTATGGATGCTCTTGAGAAGGTTAATATGATTAAGGAAAGGTTGAGGACAACCCAAAGTCATCAAAAATCCTATGCCGATGTGAGAAGAAGAGACCTTGAATTCAAAGTGGGTGATTGGATCTAATTGAAAGTTTCTCTAATGAAAGGTGAATACTGTTTTGGTAAAAAGGGGAAATTGAGTCCAACGTATGTTGGTACTTATGAGATGATAAAGAGGGTTAGCAATGTAGCTTATTAGTTGAAGTTGCTAGTGAAATGAATTTGATTCATCGTGTATTCCATGTTTCTATGTTGAGAAAGTGTGTTGGTCATCCTAATAACATTGTGCCTCTTGATGTGGTGGGTGTTGGTGAGGATAACATGACTTATGAGGAGGTTCTGGTTCAGATCTTAGATAGGCAAGTGAAAAGATTGAGAAACAAAGAGGTGACATCCGTTAAGGTCCTTTGGAGGAACCAACAAGTCGAAAGTTCTTTTTGGGAGGCCGAAATGGATATGCAAAAGTGGTATTCTTATCTTTTCTACTCCAATCAAGCCTAAGGTACTAATTATAAGTCTCCTATGTGATATCAAGTTTTATATGACAGACCCTATATCATTCATGTACATTCATGTTTAAGTTGGCAAATTATGATGATTTTACACCTATGTTGAGATTTTCAAAGTGATGTTTAAATGTAATGTTGCATCCATGTTAGGGGCTGCTTTGTTCATGTTTATTCTTATCTTGTACGTTTTTTTTTTACATTTGGGGATGAATGTTCCCAAGGGGGAGATATTGAAATGACCCAAGAAAAAAGCGCCTAAAAATGTGCCTTGGAAGTGCCTGGAATCTTGTTTTTCATATATCTAAAAATCTGTTTGTTATTTTGAAAATCCAACTTTATATTCTTTTTCAGGGGGTCCAAATTAGGGGGAAAAGGGTCTAACCCCTATTTTAGATCAACCATAGTAAAATTTAATTTCTTTAAAGTTTCAATTTCTAGAGGCGATCCGCGATGGCTCCGCGACGCGCCTTTGTCGCAGAGCAATGTTAATTTTGTTCAGTCTTGTTATCTTGGTCCAAGACATTTAAGTCTTGGGCCTAAATGTTTCCAAACGTGTTTTAACCTATACTTAGTCATATTTCACACTCATATCACCCTAAACATTTCCCAATACTGACCAAGACATTTAGCCAAATATTTGCTCCTAAATTCAAGTCCCAAACTCAAGACTAATCTTAAGGATTTCATCAAGGATCTCACTCAAACTTGAAGTCTCCATTTCCAATCTTCTTCAAGGGTTTTCCAAAGTCAAGGTAGGTGGTGTTGAATCATTGGGTCCTTCCACCCATGATGCCTAAACCCTCTTTTTACTAATATTGCATGATTTAAAGTTGATTTCACATATGGGTGTTGTATATTGAGTAATTTACTGCACAGTGATTTTAGTTCATGAAATTATGGTTGTTTTAGCATGTTTTGAGCTCCAAATCTTAGATCTAATATTGGATTTGATGAGGGATTTTGATGTGAATGTCTTAGGGGTGTCGCAAGTTGTTGATTGATGGTTTTACTACAGATTTTCTTGCATGATTTCGTTTCCAAATTGCATGGTGTTTTACCACCATTACACACCCTCAAAGTGTTTGATAAAATGTTTGGATGTGGTTTCTTGTGGAATTGAAGATCCAAAGCGTGAGATATTATATGAATGATATTTAATGATGAAAAGAGCATATGTACATGATATATTCTATATAAATTGTTGCATTAGACCATGCCCAATCTGGGGACTAAGAGCTCGAATAACCGAGGTAGGGGTTTGTGCTCATCAACCATGTGAGGGGTTTGTACCACACCATCAGGGTGATGGGGTGAGATCATCATCACTGAGGTGGGGGTTTGTACTCCTCAACTGAGGTAGGGGTTTGTACTTATCAAACCATGTGAGGGATTTGTACTTCGCCACCAAGGTGGTAAGGTGTGATTATTATCAATCATGTGAGGGGTTTGTACCACACCACCAGGGTGATAGAGGTAAGATTATCATCAACCGACCAAGGTGTTTATACTTTAGAAATCTAGTTGGTCTATGCTTCACTAATGATACTCTATATGAGTGTAAGTTACTTAAGCATATTTTACTTATGCATTGATTATACATGTCACATTACTATATTATGCCTATTGTCTATTATTATGCATGTTGACTATGAAGCGTATATATTATTGCATTGCATCCCACATACTTAGTATATTTAGACATACTAACGCATACTCTTGCCTACATGATATCACCATGTAGGAACCAGTGCTCAAGTTGATTATCTTCCTTCTCCACGTGGCTAGATTGGTTCTACTCAAAGCTAGTTGGTGAGTCCACTTCGGGGACTTTAGTCTATGTTGTATTATATATGTATTGAGACACTTTATTATATTCTATTTTAACTATGAGGATGAGCCCAATTACTTTGTCTTGGCCCCGCTCTATCTATGTATTTAGAGGTGTTTGTTGGACAAATTATGTATCTATGGTATAAGATTTGACTCCTTGTCTCTTGATGATGTTGATTTGTAAGCTACCCTTATCCCTTTTGCCCCTTATCATCATTTTATGTCTTTTACATGCTTTTATGACCAATTATGTATAATGATAAGTTGAGAGGCTTATTTGGGGTTCCTCTGGGTTCCTGATTGGCCATGTCACGTCTAGGCCTTAGGCTTGGGTCATGAAAAATAAAAATATGTCTATCCTTGATTCCATCAAAGGAGCTACTAAGCATAATTGTCTAGCCTTAAATGTCAGAAGATCCATGGATTTGGTATAGGAAGTTGGGACATGCTAGCCTAAGACTCATTGAAAAACTTGCTTGATTTTGATCTATTTATGGGCCTACCGAATATTGACTACACCAAGGATTACATCTGTAATATATGTCAACTTGGTAAGAAAACTAGAAATTCCTTTCTAACAAAAGATATTGTGTCTATAACAAACCTTTGCAGCTCCTTTACATAGACCTTTTTGGTCCCACTAGAACAGCTAGTATCAGAGGAAAAAGGTATGCTTTTCTTATTGTTGATGATTATTCTCATTTTTCATGGGTAATTTTTATCCAACAAAGATGATACCTTAAAGAATTTTGAGTTCTTTTGTAAGAAAGTATAGAGGGAAAAAGGTTACTACATTTCTTCTATAAGAAGTGATCATGGAGGAGAATTTGAAAGCAAAGCTTTTGAAAACTTCTGTAATGACGAAGGATATGAACACAATTTCTCAACACCTCAAACGTCTCAACATAATGGAGTGGTCGAAAGGAAGAACCGAACTCTAAAAGGCATGGCCAGAACCATGATATGTGAACATGATCTTCCTAATCACTTTTGGGCTGAAGTAGTAAGCACTACATGTCACATTCTCAATAGGTGTCTTATTAGACTAATTTTGAAAAAGACTCCATATGAATTACGGAATGGTAAAAAGCCAAATTTGAACTACTTCTATCCCTTTGGGTGCAAATGTTTCATCCAAAACAACAATAACAACATACCTCAGTGCCTCAAAAGGCTTCCGCTCATTGCGGGGTGAGGGGGGTCGTATGTACGCAGCCTAACCCCTATGTTTAAAAACATAAAGCGTCTGTTTCCAGATAACCCATGAGGAGCGTCGAAAGTTGCATTGACTAACTGCTACTTCACGAATGAAAAAAGTGGGGATAGTTTAAAGAGCTATTTTGCTTTATTCCATCATACTCCAAGGCCAAAAAATAGTCAATCTTTGGCTCCATAATAATGGTACAAAAAATTTGAGTAAATTTGATCCACACAGTGATAAAGGTATCTTTTTTGGTTAGTCAAATTCTAGTAGATCTTGCAGAGTTTTTAATAAGCGTACATCTTCTATAGAAGAGTTTGTTCACATTGTTTTGATAAATCTAATTAATCTTATGAGAAAAGATATGGCTCTAACGATGAAGAAATTGTTAACCCTTAAAGTGTAGTTATCTGCTCCAAAGAAGTCATAGAAAGGAGTCAGTCAACTAATGACAATGAAAGTTAGCTGACAACAAAAATTGTTCCAAATGAATGGAGGAGCGAAACTGATTACCCAAAGAAATTCATCATTGGAAATGAAAGAAATGAAATGAGAACTAGAGCTTCAAGCAAGAAAAGTGCTAACATAGCACTTATATCTCAATTGGAGCCTAAGAAAGTTGAAGAAGCTTTTAGGGATAATGAGTGGGCTAAAGCCATGAAGGAAGAACTCGATCAGTTCGAAAAGAATTATGTTTGGACATTGGTTTCACAAGCCAAAAAATACCTTAATCATTTTAACCATATGGGTTCTCAGAAATAAGCTAAATGAAGATAGTAAAGTAATCAGAAACAAAGCCAGACTAGTTGCTCAAGATTACTTTCAACAAGAGGAACTCAACTAGGATGAGACTTTCGCTACTGTAGTAAGGTTAGAATCTATTCACATTCTCTTAGCATATGCTACTTTTTAAGGTTTTAAACTATTTCAAATGGATGTTAAAAGTACTTTTCTAAATGGATTTATTGAAGAAGAAGTTTTCATAAAATAGCCCCCCCCTTTGAACATCCTGAATTCCCTCATCATGTTTTAAAAATGTCTAAAGCTCTATACTGTCTTAAATAAGCTCCAAGAGCTTGGTATGATTGATTAAGCAAACTTCTATTTAATCATTATCTTTATAGAGGAAGCATTGACACCACTATTTTTATTAAAAATCAACCTTTGACAATATCATTATTCAAATTTATGTTGATGATATTATCTTTGAAAGTACTAACAATGGTTTGTGTAACGACTTTGCGAATCTTATGCAAAGCGAATTTGAGATGAGTTTAATGGATGAGTTAACCTTCTTCTTGGGTATTTAAAATTTTCAAACTAACCGAAGCATTTTCATCTGCCAAAGTAAGTACGTTAAAGAATTGATTCAAAAATTTGGAATGGAGAATGCCAAGTCCATTATCACTTCTATGAGTACCTCCCGCAATCTGGACCTCGATCCAAATAGTAAGAACATTAATGAAACCAAGTACAAAGGTAAGATCAGATCTCTTCTTTATCTCACTGTTAGTAGACTTGATATCATGTTTAGTGTGTGCAAATGTGCTAGATTTCGAACTGCTTTAAAAGAATCCTATTTAACTATGGTAAAAAGAATCATTCATCATTTGGTGGGAACTATCTCTTATAGTCTCTGGTATGAGAAATCTTCTACTTTTAACCTTCATGGATTTTCAGATGCTTATTATGCAGGTGATAAAATTGATAGAGAAAGTACTAGTGACTCTTGTAAATTTCTTGGAGACTTCTTAATCCCTTTGAATAACAAGAAGCAAAATTGTGTATCCAACTTCATGACTGAAGCTGAATATATAACCATCATATTATGCTGTACTCAAGTTTTTTGGATGATTTAATAACTAAGTGATTTTAATATCAGTGTTAAACTTGCTCAAATTTTATGTGATAATTCTAGTGTTATTTATTTAATTAAAAATCCCATGTGTCATTCTAGAGCTAAGCATATTGATATTACGTATCATTTTATCGAAGATCATGTTTTGAATGGCAACATTAACATTGTTTTAGTAAATACTGAAAATCAATTAGCTGATAACTTTACAAAACCTTTGCTTGAGGAAGATTCTGTGTTCTTAGAAATACCTTAAATATTATTCCTAAATATTTATAATTTTTTATTGCATTAATTGATTTATTTACAATAAATGATTACCTTGCATTAATTGAGTGCAGTTATTACTTTTGATGGCTGATTTGTGTGTCTTTCCAGATATGGCAGTCCACATCACTTCCTCTTCTCGCCTTGTCACTTCGTTCCCATCACCTTTTCTCTTCGTCTTCTGTTCCCCTTCTTTAAATCCCCTCTTTACTTTATCTCTTACTCTTAACTACCTCTTATTCTCTCACCCTCTATCTTCTCATAATGCATCCTCGTAAGAGTACCAGGAACAAGGAAAAGGGCGTGGCTCATTCTCGAGTTCTAGTAGACTGAATTTTTTTTCTTTCCTTCTCCTTCTTTGTCTGACTGCCCACTCTCCTGTCTTAAATGATCTATCCCTTCTCATCCTCTTAGTGATACAAAGAAGAAATGTAAATTTGATGCTAAAAGTTCTCTTGATGTCAAGGCAAATTTCTAGAGCCCTTCAAATGAATCTCTGTTTCAATCGCTCAAATCGAAGACCATCATGCTTGAACGAATTGTGGACTTGGACTTGTTGCTGACGATTCAATGACCTATCACAAAAATTATTTGAGTTTTATGTATGGGAGAATCTTTTCATCCCCTCCAAAAATCTTCTATGAACCTCTGGTAAGGCTCTTCTATGCCAACTTTCATTCCTTTGTTCCTGGTAAAATTGAAACCCTAGTTCTAAGGAAAAGGATTTTTCTTGAACCTGAAATCTTTGATGAGATTTTTGATATCCACTATTCTGAGTTCTCATCCCTAGTCAAAACTTCGTGGCCTTCTTACTTTTCTGTTACTTTTAAAGAAGCCAAGATGGCTCTTTTTCTTCCCCTTCAAGTTCTTGTCCCTCAAACCTAGGCCCAAAGGATGTTTCCTTTGAAGCCAGGGTTCTTACTCATATTGTGGAAACTACCCTTGTTTATCGTGGTAGATCTCTATCTACCCTCTTTGTTTGAGACAATTTCTTCACTTACTACCTTTTATCCAAGAAAAGAATCAAATTCTCCTTCTACATTCTTCTTCATATGGATGATCTTACTCTGGACTCTCAGAGTCATCCTTATGGGATGCTTATTTCAAATATTCTTCAGGAAAATAATGAATGTCTCTCTAAGATCCCTCCTCTCATTTTTAAACAATGTTACAACTCCAGAGCATTCAGTAGCATGGGCTACACTCTCTCCAATCATTCCTGGTCTCTCACTTAGGAGCCTCCTTCTTGTTCTAATGATGATCTGCCTGGTGACAATTCTCCTTATGAACCTGTCCCTCCTACTCTTCTTGAGCTCAATGTGGTTGAAGAATTGAGTGTCAAAGTCTCCAACATAGATGCAAAGTTTGAGAACCTGCAAGACCTGCTAATGTCATGTCACTTCAAGTTCGAAGTCATCACAAAATAGTGAACAAAGTCAATATTATTAGAAAAGAAGCTAGAATTGATGTGGGAAAAATTCGTATGCAACTTATACAAATTGTTAAGAAAGCTATCAGGGTTGCTCAAAAGATTCAAAACAACTCTGATGCCATGGCTACCAACTTGACAAATCTGTTTGAGAATTTGAAGATTGCCATCGTCAATACTATCTCTTAGTTTCTCCGCATCATGGTTGACTACTTTTTCTTTTATCTGCTATAAATTTTGCTTGCTTAAAACTGCTCTGTATTTTGTGTGGATTGTATATTTTGTTAGTATTTTGTGTTACTGCAATGTTGGCTGTTATTTCACTATTGTTTCCTTTTTTGCTGATGTCAAAGGGGGAGAGAATAAAATAGTCAGATAATTGCAGGTAGTCAACTATACCTATGAAATCATTTAGGGGGAGCACCTTCTCCTCGAAGGTACTAGATATGGGGAGAAAAATAGGAAGTCGACTGAACACTCAGGGAAGTTAACTATTTCTGTAATAATTTTGTCATAATAAAAGAAGGGGAGATTGTTAGTGCTGATATGTAGGAAAACATCAAAAAGGAAATAATTTGGCTAATATATATCATGGAGCAATCTGTCAAGCAAAATCTAGCTGGAAATACAGAAGGCACAATATTGAAAGAAGATCGAGTAATAAGCAGGAAAGGAAAGCAAATCAATGAGATCTAATCTGGAGTGAAATTAGAAGATTGGCGCAATCAAGAGAATCAATCAAGGAGTATCAAATCTACTAAAATTGAAGCAATCAATCTAGCATGGAAGCATAATCAAGGAGATAAATTAAGCAACATGAATCAAGAAGATCAATCACACAAAGGACAGATTTGGAAGATCTATCAATTGCTGATAAGAAAATCAGTTAGATGGTGTTCTGACTTGGACTTCCTAAGATACCTTGACCTTATGCTTGGAAAAAGGAATCGATACTGCCTGATTTCAAGGATCAATTCCCTTGGGATGCCATCTCTTCATATAAAGGAGCCATCTAGAAATCTCAAAGACTCATACAAGCCTACTTCCTTTAACACCATCTTCTGAACTATTCATCTTTAAGAAATTCATTGTAATCTTTAGTTTTACTATGAAAAAGAAAAAGAGAGAAAAAAAGAAAAAAATTAAAAGAGAGGATTGTATCAAAAGAAAAAGAAGAAAAATATTGAGAGTAGTAGATTAAGTTTTAAATTTCTTGTAACCACCACTTTCAAGGCTTGAAGAGATTTCCTTGCAACCCAAGGGGATTGGATGTAGGGTTTATGTCGAACCTGAACCAATATAAATATACAGTTGATTTTTCTTTTATGTTTTTTAATTTCTGCAAACTGTCTTATTGTCTTTAGTCGACTATCACTTAAGTTAGCAGACTAATTGACTAACAGTTTTACTTGAATAAAAGGAAGAAAATTTAATTCACCCCCTTACACTTTCATGTTGGCCATTTAGTCTAGTTATTTGGGCGCTTATATTTTGGATACACTATCATTCCAATGAAGAAGGTCTCAGATTTGGCAATGCAATCAAGAGAGTGCAACAACTCTAAATCCAAAGAAATCTAACTTCAAGAAAAAGCAAAAAAGATCAGGATCACATGTATGGCATGTGCCCAACAGCTAGTAAAATGAGAGATTTAAGAGTTGTTTTTCTTGCTGAACTTAAAATTGGTTTTAGGTTAATGAGAGCCATTGACATAAAGTATTAGAATGAAACATGATGGATGAAGCAGAGCGGATGTTAAGGATCATATGTCTGACCCCACTAGTTTGGAGTCAATGCGTAGTCATTTTTTGTCGTTAATCGAAAGCCAATGCGAGAATCCACATCTTTGAGTTACGCTTTTACCAGTTTATAACAGTAAATTGTAATGCATTTTCTAGATCCCAAAAAAACAATTAGGTTCAATTTGGCAAGGTCACTTGATCTGACGCATGAAATGAGGATGAGATGGTTCAGAGTAGAGGAGAAGCGCAAAGGTCCTAGTTAGGAGGTCTGTAAGGTTGTCAACATAGTGTTGCAGAGGGTAAGAGTTAGGTTTAAGAAGTATTGGGATGAGGGGATTAGGCAGGATACGGCAAGTACACTCTTTCCTCCCTTGCCCCAGTAGCGGGGTTACACTGGGCTTGCTATTATTAAGTGTTCAACTGATTTTTGGTTCTTTCTTTAGTTGGAACTAATGGGAGTGATAGGGGTATCCAGGAATTATGTTAGGTATCAAAGAAAATCAATTATGGCTTCCAAAGGGAGATGAGCGAAAAGATTGTGTATCAGTTTTGGAAGAAAAGGATTGCGATTTGACCAAAAATAGACAAATGTGTTGACTATGAAAACCAATATTTACTTTTTACTTGTACCGTGTAGTGAGGGGATTAAATCATCTAAGCTGCTACAGTATTCTAGGCAAGTAGTGGAGTGTATTGATAAAACAAACTGTCATATGCTGCAAAGTGATTGTAGGCAAACCTGGTAGTAGTAGAAATGTGCTGTGTCCATTTTCTCTAAATCATCATATAGTTGACTAATTTTTGCATGATGGCTAACATTTCTATGACTATTGCCAGCATATGACATCAAGGTATCATGGGCCACCAATAATCTGGCAAGTGTCAGCTTCCCAAATTTACTGAAACAGACAAAGAAATAATAAGAGAGTACAAGATGGAAATACAGTTGTCGTAGATGAAATACTTAGCGTGTAAACAAATTTCCTACTAGTTTATTGTCGATAACAAATTCATACTCTTCTGTAAAAACATTGTCTTTGAGAGAATATACTTTTGCTTTTTCCTTCAGCAAATGAGAAAGAAGAACACTGTATACGAGTCAGCAAGGGGAGATGAACCTTTGGAAGAAATAAGAGAGGCAACATTGTAGAATATTGGTTAGAATGAGGTTCCTCTTTAATGCATTCTCTACCTAATCAACATGAAAAGCTTTAGCTGAATGAAACCACAAACTAATAATTGCAGATGATAACAAGTTCTATTCTTCGTTAAACCACATAAGCACAATGTTATCAAAAGCGAAAAATGCAAACAAAAAAAACACTCCAAGGTTCATTGGAGTTTTATGCCAAAAGCAAATAATGTGTTAATGAAGAGAGACACAAATAGAGAAAAAAATATCAGTATATGTTTGTAGTTCAAGACTATTGATTATAAGCATGAATAACAAATATATGGACAATGAAAATGAATAAAAAATTATGATAAAGAAAAATATTAATTGTTGAATGTCGCCCCTTCATCATTGCACTCAATACTCCTAAGTTGCATAGACTCTTCACTTTCAATGTTGCACCTGTGTTAGATTTTTAAAAAATACGCAATTTTTGGTGAATTCGACATGCACCTGTAGATATTTTTGAAGAGTCTGAGCAACATACCTCAATGCATAGATGACGACACTAAATGTTAGACCCCGTAATTAACTAAATGGAGGTCAGTTGCTCATTCGGGAAAACTGTTGTGATTGAGGTGTATTTTAAATTTTACTAACTTATGGT